>CATIWK010122543.1:0-19348 GCA_949634005.1 Mallotus japonicus
TGATACTTTGGCTAGATGGACATACTTTCTTAGATTTGGTCTATCCTTGTTTTCATTATTTTAGTTCTTTGTCTTTTGTTTCCTTTAGAACTAAGCTCTACATGATCATGTGATAGTTAAGTTTGTTAAGCTTCAACATAAATGCTATCTATTTAATATGTTTGAAATTATTTCCTTTCATATTGCTTAGCATTTATTTAAATGATCATGTTATCATGTTTTTATGTTTTTAACACATTTGTCATGTTACGTCATGTTTTTATGTCCCTCATGTTATATTTTATGTTGTTTCTATTTTCATTTTTTAGTTCTTGGTCTTTTATATGTTACATGTACTCTTTTGTGATGCATTAAAGACCTTGATTGTTTTTAAAATTTATATTTCTTATCATGCAAAATTGGGGGAGAAATAAAGAAATATATTTATCCTTTATTTTTTTACTCCTTATATTTATTCTTAGGGGAAAGTACGGAAAACCACCCTGTGGTTTCACAGTTTTAACTTTTTAAGTATGTGGTTTTTTTTTGGTACACTTTTAAGTACGTGTTTTTGCTGTTCATACACTTTCCAGTATATGCATCTAACACCGTTGACTTTATCCTATGTGGCAATGACGTGGCATGATGGTGCTGACGTGGCACTGATGTGGCGATGACATGGCACTGATGTGTAGGCGCCACATAGGCGAAGTTAACGGTGTTAGACGTATATACTGGAAAGTGTTTGACGGCTAAAACACGTACTTAAAAAGTGTATAAAAAAAATCACGTACTTAAAAAGCTAAAACTGTGAAACCACAGGGTGGTTTTCCGTACTTTTCCCTTATTCTTATGATATGCATAAATTTAGGGGGAGTAAATACTTGATTTCCAATTATCACACTCTTCACTTTATATTATTTTTCTTAAACTCAAAATAAGTTTGTTAAAATCAAAAAGGGGGAGATTGTTGGCCTTAGCAATGGTCAATCTTGATTTTGATCTTAACAAACTTAATTTTGAGCATTTAATATGTTTGTTTAAGTGTGTATAAGATAGGACTCAATTGGAAGTCAAAATGGTGAAGAAAATTTAGGCTGTTTCGACCTCTGAGATTCAGGAAGGATTTTGACATCTTTAGAGCTTTATAATGAGAAAGTGATCTTCTTGACATTTGAAGTAGACATCATAAGATTTCCAAATTAATCTTACTTGTTAAAATATGAGTTCATTTTTGTTTGCAAATCCTTAATTGAAGGCAGCATATGCAACTTTCATTTGAGGATGCACAGCTCTTAGTATTTTAGAAATATCTTGAGCTACAGATGTCCAATTGAGGTGATTCAAAATGATATGGAAATCTGAGACAAATATCTACAACTTTCATGAAGAAATATTAGGCTAATTCGATCATCTTGAAGGGATAAAGTCCCGCTCACGAGCAGGTCACTAGCTATCCCATGTTTTGAGCTGTTTCAGATCTTTAGGTCTGAGCCACTCACGAGCGCTGCTCATGATCATGAGCAGCTCGTGAGGCAATTCTGACAGCCTCCAACGGATATTTTTGAATACAACGGTCTTCAAATCGACGCTCACGAGCCAGAGCCTGCTCCTCACCACAGTGAGCGGCGTTTAAGCTGCAAAAAAGTCCAAAATGATTCAAAAATCAATTATGGACATTGGAGACTTATTTGATACATCCAAAAGCTATAATTTGAGTTGTTTATCTATATAAACACCTCTTAGAGTTCAATTGAAGGTTAAGAAACTTGTTTATTCATTATTCCATCTTAAGCATTCAATTAAACTGTCAAAATTCTCTTCAATTCATTATTGTATTTGATAAACTCTTGTGAGAGTTTGGTGAGTGTTAGAATAGATATTCTTATTCTTCTATTTTCTGGGTTTAGAAAACGGGAAGTAAAATTCTATTATAAAGGAATTGGTTTAAATGTTTAGCCATTAAAACACTTAGGAATTGGTTTTAGAGTAAGCCTTGAAACTCTTGTTTGTAAGGTTGTAAGAGTGAGCCTTAAACTCTTGTGTAATCTCAATCTTGTGAATAAGATTGTGGGTGATTGAAAATCCTAACTTGGGGATAAGTTAAGTGGAGATGTAGGATTATTGTTGAATTCGAACTCCTTAAATCATTGTGTTCTTCATTCTTCCCTCACAATATTCTTTTAATTGTTGTTTGAATCATTTTAATTTTCGATTTTTATTCAATAGCCCTATTCACCCCCCTCTAGGGCTCTTTCACAAACAAAATAGAAGAATGAGAACACAAAGAATACGAAGAATATAATGGAGGAAACGAAAAGAATAGAAAAAACAAAGAAAACACAAGAAACGTAACAAAAAAAAATGAAGAAAACCCGAAACTAAAGAGAAACAAAGGATAAGTAACCTATTTCTAGAGCCAAAGCTCTGATACCAAATGATAAGAACCCGCTAGACGACCAGCCCTAGGAACCCTTAATCAATTTATTATGCACGCCCCATAAAACTAGACAACAAGTTATGGTTTATCAGATTAGAACCAGGAAACTAAGTCTTTAAAATCCCAATCTTGAAGAAGCCACAAAGGTTGATCACTCCTTTGATAAGTCAATAATTTGTATTCTGCCAAGAACATAAGAAAGCAAAGCAAACCTTGCTAAATAACTTAATAATATTGATAATAATCTAAAAACTCATTTTATATATTGGTGGCCTTTATATAGGCATGTAATAACCCTAATCCTTAAAGGAAAAGGTGTTTCTTACTTATTCCTAAAGATAACTATAAAGGAAAATCCTTAACTACATAGGATTCCTTTTAAAAGATGACAACTAAGCATTGAAAAGTCAAACTAAATAAAATTTAACTAATTAAGGCTTGGACTAACCCGAAAAGCCCAAATAAGCCTAAAAATAAAACAAGCCCTTTATTACATCTTAGAATGTGTGTTGGGCCTTTCTTTAGCATATCCATGTGACTTGGTCGTATATCATGATCTCCAAACTTTGATCTTCAAGTTCTGAGCCTTGTCCATCATCTTGCACATAAAGATAAGTGATTTTCCTTGGTGTAGTTTTGGGAACTTCTAGAATAACCTTAGAATCTTGTAGAATAGCCTCTTTATCATACATCTCCATGATTAAGCCTTGTAATGCTTCTTTCATTCTCTTTGTCCTTGCTCTAATCATTGGACCACCAACTCCTTGCAATGGATCTTGGGGATACTTGGAAACCCTTTGGTTAGCATCATGATCTTTATCAGCTTACATTTCAAATTTCGCAGCAAACGGACATCGTTTGTCCGATGAATGGAGAAGGACAAGTTTCTGGTGCTACAATGAAAGCCAGGAGAGAGTTTAGGGGTCTGTGGGAAATTTTGTGCTTCTGCAGATATAACTGAAGATAGAATGGAAAATTACCACTTTAGTCCCCGTGTTTTTGGTAAAAATTCCACTTGGTCCTCCCACTTTAGATGTCCAGATAGTTACTGGCAGTTATATGTGTTAATCCCTTTACACTGGATAATTGCTAGCAATTATATATGTTAACACCATACCACGAAACAGCAAGCACTCAGCAACCCAAAATTAACCTGATAACAACCACCTGGCAATAATATCAACACATATTTATTTAAATATTTATGGGTTATTACATTCTTCCCCCCTTAAGAAAATTCGTCCTCGAATTTTACAATCTTACATCAGCTTCAAAACAAGTGAGGATATCGACTTCGTATGTCTGCCTCAGTCTCCCAAGTACAGTCCTCTACTGTATGGTTGCTCCACAACACCTTTACCATAGGAATCTCTTTAGTACAGAGCTGGTGAACTTATCGATCAACAATCGCCACTGGATATTCTTCATATGAAAAATCCTCACTAAGCTCCACTACTTATGGCTGAAGAGAGGGATCAGAAATGTACTTCCTTAATATGGAAACATGAAACACTAGGTGAATTCAAGAAAACTCTGGTGGTAACACCAGTCTGTAAGCCACATCACTAACCTTTGATCGAACTTCAAAAGGTCCGATGTATCTTAGAGCCAATTTACCCTTGTGACCAAATCTCATTACTCCTTTCATCGGTGACACCTTCAAGAATACCATGTCTCCAACAAAGAATGATACATCCTTCCTCTTAGGATCTGCATACTTTTTTTGTCTACTAAAAGTTGTCTTCAACCTCTGTTGGATGATAGGAATCTTCTTTGATGTCACTTACACTAACTCTGGCCCTGTTAGTTGTTTCTCTACAACTTTCCAACATAAAGGAGATCTACACTTCCTACCATATAGTGCTTCATATGGAGCCATCTCAATACTCGCATGATAACTTTTGTTATATGCAAATTCAATCAATGGTAAGTGCAAATTCCTTTGGCCACCAAAATCTATCACATACATCCAAAGCATATCCTCTAGTGTTTGAATGGTCCTTTCCGACTGACCATCCACTTGAGGATGAAAAGCTATACTGAAATCAAGTCTAGTACCTAATGCTTTATACAGCTCTTGCCAAAAGACTGAAGTAAAGGTAGCTCCTCTGTCTGACACAATACTTTCTAGCACTCCATATAAACAGACAATTCGGTTGATATACAACATGGCCAGCTTGTCTGTAGTATAGGTCTTCTTAATTGGCAAGAAGTGAGCTGACTTGGTCAACCTGTCAACTATCACCCATAGGGCATCAAAGCCACTAGATGTGCGAGGCAACCTAGAAATAAAGTCCATCATAATCATATCCCACTTCCACTCAGGAATGGGTAATTGTTGTAGCAATCCCAAGGGTCTCTGATGCTCTAATTTCACCTGCTGACAAGTGAGACACTTGGATACAAACTCTGCAATGTCTCTTTTCATCCCATTCCACCACTATGTATCTTTCAAATTATGATACATCTTGGTAGAACCTAGATGAACACTATAAGCAGAAAAATGTGCCTCTTCCATAATTTCTTTTCTCAAATCATCCACATCTGGCACACATAGCCTAGTGCCCAAACATAGCACACCCTCACTATCAATCACAAAATCTCGAGACTGACCTTGCTGAACTTCTGTCATTATTCTCCACAATTATAGGTCCCTTCTCTAAGCTGCCTTAACTCTATCCAAGTACAATGATCATACTCCAAATTAAGCTAAAAGACATTTTTTGGTTATCTTCCATTGTAACCCCTGAACAATCAGCTCATATAATTCTTTAATGATTGGCCTCCTTTCCATGCTAATGTGAGCAAAACTACCTGCTGACTTTCTACTCAATGCGTCAACTACCACATTAGCTTTACCCAGATGATAAAGAATAGAGCAATCATAATCTTTCAGAAGTTCCATCCATCTTCTCTGCCTCAAGTTCAAGTCTCTTTACGGAAAAATGTATTTTAAGCTCTTGTGGTTAGTGTATATTTCACAAGTTACACCGTACAAGTAATGCCTCCAAATCTTTAGTGCAAACACTACAACTATCATTTCCAAATCATAGGTAGGATAGTTCTGCTCGTGCTTCTTTAACTGACGTGAAGCATAAGCAACCACTCTCCTATTTTGCATCAATACACACCCTAATCCCACTCGAGAAGCATCACAATATACCATATACCCTTCATTTCCTGAAGGTAAAGTCAACACTGGAGCTGAGGTCAACCTATCTTTAAGCATCTAAAAATGCTCCTCGTACTTTTCAATCCATACAAAATTAACATTCTTTTGAGTTAACCTTGTTAAAAGTGCGGCTATCTTAGAGAAATCCTTTACAAATCTCCTATAATAGCCAGCTAAACCTAAAAAGCTTCTTACTTCTGTTACTGTTGCAGGTCTCTTCCACTCTGTAATGGCTTTAATCTTTTTAGGATCTACTTGAATGCCATCTTTGGATACCACATGGCCTAAAAATGCCACTTTGTCCAACCAAAACTCACACTTAGAGAATTTGGCATATAATTGATGCTCCCTCAAAGTTTGAAGCACCATGCTCAAATGCATGGCATGCTCTTCTTCACTTCTTGAATACACCAAAATATCATCAATAAATACAATCACAAATCGGTCTAAAAATGGTCTAAACACCCGATTCATCAAGTCCATAAAAGCTGCTGGGGCATTAGTCAACCCAAAGGACATCACCAAAAATTCATAATGGTCATATCTTGTCCGAAATGCTGTCTTAGGTATATCTCTATTTCTAATTCTCAACTGATCATACCCTGACCTCAAGTCAATCTTAGAAAAATACCGAGCTCCTTGAAGTTGATCAAACAAGTCATCAATCCTCGGGAGTGGATATTTGTTCTTAATGGTGACTTTGTTCAACTGTCTATAGTCGATACAAAGTCGAAGGCTACCATCTTTCTTTTTCACAAATAACACTGGTGCACCCCAAGGAGATGTACTGGGTCTAATGAAATCCCTATCAAGAAACTCTTGCAACTACTCATTAAACTCCTTCAACTCTGCTGGTGCCATCCTATAAGGTGGCATAGAGATAGGATCTGTACCCAGTACAATATCAATACAGAATTCTACAGGATCTATACCCGGTACAATATCAATACATAATTCTATCTCTCTTTCTGGTGATAATCCCGGTAGCTCTTCAGGCAAAACATCTAGAAATTCACGCACCACTGGTATATTCTCTACTACACCCTTATCCGCCTTTGTATCTCTTACCACAGCCAAATAGCCTTGAAACCCCCTTCTAAGCACCTTTCTGGCTGTGATTGCATAAATAAGATTTTGAGGCACTGAACTCTTGTCACCTCTAAATCAAAATTCCACATCATTTGGAATTCTGAAAATCACCTCCTTCTCCCGAAAATCTAAAGTAGCATAATGTCGAGCCAACCAATCCATCCCCAATATCATATCAAAATCTATCATATCCAACAAAACTAAATTCGCAAGCAACTCTCTACCTTCCACCAACACAGGATAAAATGGAAAGACTATGTCTGTTTCCAACTCATCACTGAAGGGAGTTGCTATAGATAATGGGACTAACATTTTAGATGGTCGATGTCCCATCTTGGAAGCAAATACGGGAGATACAAAAGAATATGATGCACCAGGATCAAAAAAAACTCTAGCATCAAAATAACAGACTGAAAATGTACCTGCCACAACTGCATTAGATGCCTGAGCATCCTGAGGAGTCGATGTAAACACTCTGGCATGTCCACGGCCTGCCTGCTGTGAAGTAGATGGCTGCATAAATCCTCTGCCACTAGATCTCCCTCCAAATCTACCTCCTGAACCACGACCCTGCTGGCCCACATACTGAGTACCACTCTGCTGAGGATACACTGGTGCATGAAACTGAGGAGTCTACTGTACTGGCTGAGCAACTGTATATAATGAACCCTGAGGTTATGCCTGCTGATAACCGGAATATGGACATGCTCTAGCAAAGTGTCCAACTTATCTGCATCTGAAACAGGCTCCTGATGGTAGATGACAAGGGCCTTGATGTACTCGACCACAATTAGGACATGCACTGGGCCCTAAGCCTGTGCTGCCGTACCCAGAACTCTGTCCACTACTACTGCTACTGGCTCCAAATCCAAATCTAATAGGTCTACCATGCCTGCGATTATGTCTCCCGGATCTGTGTCCCCTCAGACTTTTATACTGCTAGGAGGTACCCTCAGCCGGAATACTCACACTGCCAAGCTAAAAATTAGGCTGCTGAACACCTTGGGCTACTCCTGTTCTAGTGCTGCCACTCACTTAAGGATCAGGTATAGTCCCATGCATGATGTGTCGCCTCACTAACTCTTTAGCCTCCTCAACGACACTCTCATACCTCCAGTCTCCAGTCCGAATACCAATATACGCTGGGCCTAACCCTGTCACGAATAAATCCATTGCTCTTCTCTCATCTTGCATCACATCTACAGTATGATGTGATAGCCTGAGGAATTCGTGGGTGTACTCCTCAATTGACCGATCACCCCTGAGTATATGCAATAATTGCCACCTGTAATTGTCCCTCATCGAAGGTGGACAGAAACCGCTCTTTAAAACTCCAACCATGTCATAGTAGTCATATATGGCTGGATCGACTGCATAAACCAGTCTTGAGCTGCAGCCTGTACTGATAACTCCATAATCATTATTCTTTAGTAATCTGAGTACCCAGTCCTGGTTCTAGCCTCGATGGTGTTTATAAAATCCAAGGCATCACCGGTACCATCAAATGAAACTCTCCCAACCCTAGAATACAACAAAGCTACATCTGCATCAGACATTTCTTGGTTTCTCTGTTGAAGCATGTGCTGCACCAAGGGCATAACTTGATTAAGTGCTGCCAAAACTTGATTAATTTCTACCATACCAGCTGCAAAAGCTGCAGGATCCATTTCTAGAGCTTCTAGCTCATCTTGTGACTGTTGCTCTTGTCTTTGAGCTGCCGCTGCTCTAGGCCTACCCCTTCCTCTACGTCGAGGGACAGGGGGAAGAGCTTCATCATGAACAGACTGCTCACCCTCATCATATGCTATATCTGCAGCATGAGCATTTTTTGCTCTCCCCCTCATTCTGAAAAGACACAAAAACCAACAAAATTGAAAACACAACAAGGGAACTGACATATGCATGAAATTCTAGAAAAAATGATGATAACAATTGACATTTATCACCCTAATCACCGCAGTAGTTCAAGAAAAGATATATTCCAATGACCCAAAGATCAATAAATAAACCATTGCTCTGATACCAACTTTGTCACGACCCGAACCCTAAGGGTACGTGACCGGCATTAGGGAATGAAAAATGCATAATGCATATGAAACCCGTAGTAAGCCTTAGAAATTTTTCACATAAAAACATTACTCAACTCAACTTGTTTTATTAAAAATCCGACAGAGTTTCCTCTGTATCGGGAACAAACCCAAACCGATAAAAATGCAAATTACACTTCTAATAATGTTCATCAACCACAAAATACTCCAATATCTCCAAATTCATCAACATCTCAACTCAAGTATAAAGATACATATATCTCCATCACAATACAAATCCACAATACAAGTGATACATGTTCTTTAACTAACTACTGCGGTATCTAGAATTCAAATACATAATACTTTAATCAAATAAACCTACATAAAGCCGCCGGTGAAGAATGAACCTGGCGTAGAGGAAAAGGACTAACAGATGACTCCTAAGATCCTGGAAAAAATAATTGAGGGGAGTCAGACCTCACTTAATGAATCAATTTATAAAATGCATTTTAGTTTTAAAACAATTGTTAAAACCTTTTAAAATAAAATAAATATTTAAAATCCTTTACTTTTACTCAAATTATATTCATATAAAATCCGTTCCAAAATTCACAAATCATTTAAATACGAAATTCTCATACAAAATCATATAAATTAAAAGCTTTGGTAGAAAATATGGTAGAACATTAAACCTCACGTTCTACTAGCCTTTCGGCTCTCTTTAATCCAAGTGACTGCTGGTCCCAAAGAGTAGCTCAACCAGGGTCAAGCTATAGTCGGTCTCTTACACCAAATATTTACTGGCGCTCAGAGAGCAAACTCGACCAGGGTCCAACTAGTAATATATACTTGCCTAGAGAGACTCACTCAACTAGGGCTCAACCATAAAATCTTCCCAAAGAGACTTACTCAACTAGGGCTCACTATCATCAATACTGCCCAGAGGGACTTACTCAACCAGGGCACACAAAATCAATCATTGGCCAACTCAAAAATCAATACTAGTATGCACACAGTCCTGGTGACACCCACCAGGTAGCATGTTCTACCATTTTTCCAAAATCATATTTATCTCATAAATAAAATACAATATAACTAAAACAACTTTTCAATAATAATAAAACGAATACCTCATGTGGCTTATCAAATAATATCAACCAATAAAATCACAATAATATTTATGCCACTTTTTCCAAAATCCTTAACAATAATAAAAATAAATAATCATGCTTGCGAATACTATTCATATGCATAATTCAATATATATATATATATATAGTGTGTGTTCAACTTTAATATTATTTTTATCATATAAAAACTCTAATTTATAAATCTATCTCAACAGACATTTTATAAAATTAACTCACAGGTTGAGCGTGCTGGGCGACGCGTTCTCAGCTGCCCAAATGTAACTGCTCTCGCTCCGGAGTTCTCTAAAATAAATGATATTTATTTAAAACACGTTTATGTAATATAACAAATAAATTTATGAAAATTCCCAAAAATTATTAAAAACATGGAATTGATGAAATTGACTTGAAAACACCCTAGACATATCAATTGAGGCTATTGGATATTATTTTGGTGAGCTAAAACAATTAAAAGGGAAATTAAGAAATTTCCACCGAAACGCTTCCAGGATTTTTAATTCCAAATCCGTAAGGGATCAGACCTCACCTCAGTTACGGAAATTAATCCTCATAATTTATACTATTTATTAAAAATAAAATCACTAATTTTCGGGCTAGTCACTATTCCTCACTAGAATCCGATTAGGCTCGCCGGATTTCTCACCGAAAAATTGTTTTTAACATAATTCAGGCATATAAACATATTCTCTATAATATTTTAAATTTTTACTATTAAATTAATTATGATTATTTTATTATGATTTTAGTGTTATATATATATATATATATATATATGTGTGTGTGTGTGTGTGTGTGTGTGTGTGTGTAGAAATTATTTTATTTGTGTGGTGGAGAATTAGTAGAGTAAAGTTATTATTATTTATTATTATTATTATTATTATTATTATTTAAAAAAAATCAGAATAGTCAAAAGTTAGTCAAAAAGGCAATTGTACATTTTCTTCCTAAAAAAAAACATGCCAAATTTTTTTTCTTTCTTTTTCTTCTTCTTCTTCTTCTTCTTGCTTTCTTCCACTGTCCCTCCCACCTCCGCCAGCCACCATGACACTCCGGAAGCAGCCCCAGGCAGCCTCCCTGGTCATCGGCAGCAACCCCACCTCCTCTTCTTCCCGTTTTTCTCTTGTTTGGGCCAGATTTCATTTTACCTCCGGCGAAGATCCAACCATCCGATGGATGTGATTCTGGCGTCTATGGATTCCTCGTCTTCCAAGCTTCAATAATCTATCCTCGGATCGTTCGATCTTTACCCGGATCGTCCTAGATCGAGGTATAAAGTTTGCTAGTTAATTAGTTATTTTGTTAGTTAATGGTTAATTTAGTTAGAGTTAGAATTAATATTATGTAGTAATGTTGTTATGGAGATTAAATGCTACATTTAGATAATTTTTTTATAATTTTTTTGATTTATTTTGAATTTTTAAGAATTTATGTGAAAATATTAATTTTTAGGGAAATTATATAATTTGATTTTAAGTTAATTTTAGGTGAAATTATAGTTAATTAATATGTATAATGATAATTTTAATTATTAGATTGTATAAATTAATTTTAAGGATAAGTACAATTTAGTACCCTGTGGTTTCACCTTTTAGCAAAATCAATTCTGTGGTTTTTTTTTTTTTTGACATTTTAGTACCCTGTGTTTTATATTTTTTTTTACACTTTACACCCTTCTAACTAATATAATCATTATTTTATGAAAAAAAATTGATATAATATTATATTTCAATGATAAATTTATTCTATATATGATTTGTGATCAATCCATATAATTTTTTATTTTTACAAATATTGTAAATTTATTTTAAAAATTATTTCTTTTTATTCATAATAAAATTAAAAATACATTTAAACTTTTTTTTTTTTGAATTTATTGTAGTTAGTTGAATAATATGTCACTCAATATAAGATCTTAGTATTAAAAATCCATATTATTTTTACATTAAAGCATATATTTTAAACAATATTTGTTAGAATGGTGTAAAGTGTAAAAAAATATGAAACAAAGGGTACCAAAACGTCAAAAAAAAACTACGGAACTGATTTTGCAAAAAGGTGAAACCAAGGGTACTAAATTGTCTAATTTTTTTAGGACAACCCATTATTTGGTCCCCCAACTATAGGGGTTTTTTACACTTGGTCCCTAATCATTTATTTTGAAGAATTGAGTCTCTCAACTTTTATTTTTTTTAATTTCATCCTTTTTTTTCACTCAGAATGTCAAATTAAAGATGTTGTCGTCTTCTGTTGAGCCATAAAAACACATCTCAACCAATTATTGGTTGTGAACTTGATCATTTGAATTTAATTTCACTGTTGATTATGAACTGCATCAAGCTGTTGATGCAAATTGTTTGTTTTTGACAGTTGATTTAAACATGTTTTTTGTTCAGATGTGCTTTTATAACTCAATAGAAGAAGACAACATTTTCAATTTGGCATTCTGAGTGAAAAAGGATGAAATTAAAAAAAATTAAAGTTGGAGGACTCAATTCTTTAAAATAGAAGATAAGGGACCAATTGTAAAAAAACCCGATAAATTAGGGGACCAAATAATGGATTTGTCCATTTTTTATAATGTGGGTGTTGGCAAATATACCGTTCCTTCATAATAAAGTTGAGCATTAAGTGTAATGTGTACACTTGTTATAACTTTTTTCCCTGCCGCCATGCCAGCCCCTCTCTGACTCTATAGTAGAGCAGGCAAAGTTTGACTCAACAATGGCATCAAAATGTAGATTTTGAGATTTTTTTTTTTGGATACCTTTAACAATTGGATGCATGGATTAGGCTTTTAGTTATTCTAATAATATGGCATTAGTTTGTGAAAAAAAATAATTATTATGGTATGAAAATATATTGAAGTGAATATTGAATTACAAATATTATAATGTACTCAATTAATTTATTAAATTTTTATATTTTATTGTTGTTAAAAAATCCATCAGTCACTTTTCTTAAAAAATAATTTAAAATATAAAATTTAAATAAAAAGAAAAGAGTTACACATATTATGTATACCAACATGGTAGAAAGAAAGGAAAAAGAAAAAAAAATTTAAATGAAATAGGAGAAATAGGAAAAGAAAAATATAATTTTTTGGTAATTTAAAAATAATTAATAGAGGAGAAAAATGAATTTTAAATTATGAGCTGAAAATTTCTACAATAATTACTTTCATCTTATAAAAAAAATAATTAGAAATAATTCTCCTTCAATTTTTTTCTTTCTAAAAATTTTTAATAGCTAAATAAAATAAAAATTAATTTTTTTATTATTTTTTTATTTTTTTCTTTATTTTTTTCAATTCATACGTAGTATTAACGAAAAAACTGTGTTATTATATCTGAAGGAGATAATAAATTTCTTATTAAATTTTAATCTTATTTATTGAAGTTAATTTTAGATAAGGAAAAAGAGGGAAAATAAAAATAATAAAAAAAAAGGTTAAATTTCAGTGACACTTAAATCAACTATGCCGAAAGTCATGAATTTTGTCTAGCCATGCATTATGCTATGAACAGAGACAAAAACGAAAGTATAATTGCTGAAGTTTTTGTTATTTTAATTGGTTAATGTGTTGGCTTGTTCACTAATAATTGCACCAGATTTGGCCTTTGTAGAGAGCTATCATTAAAATATTTAAAGATACACTTCTCACCACAAGGCCAACCAATTCAAGGCAGCTCATACATTCTCCAAATTAAAAATACATTAAATAAAAAGAAGTTAAAATAAGATTATTACATGAGACAAGAAGCATAATGGTGGTGCTAATTAACACTAATTATTTGTGACAAAAAAATAGTTAACACTAATTATCATTTATGTTACTTTGATCTAATAGTTAAAATTTTCACATGCACTCGGTATCGAGTCATCTCTCCTCTTTGGGCCACCCAATTGTACTTGGTCAAAAAATAATAATAATAATAATTAACACTAATTATCATATAAAATGGTAAGCAATTAATATTTCACTTAAAACCATTCTATAATTCTTTGATCAATCTTACTTGAAATATGAATAAGATTTAAGTTCGTGTATATACAAGAAATCTATATATATATATATATATATATATATATATCAAATGTTGAGCCCTAAAGTCATTAAATTAAAAATTTGACAAGTATCCACATTGATATTTGAGTATTCACTTGAAAAGCTAATGTGAGAAACTATTAAAAATCCTAATTTTTTATTAAAATAAAAATATTTTAAATAGTTATTTAGTATTATTTTTTAATTAAAACATTACTATACATATTTCAATACTACTCAAATTCTAAAATTATTTATATATTATGTATTTTTCTATCTTAAACCACTCAAAATATTTTTTCTTAACCATTAAAAATTAAAAAAATTATATTAATTACTTAATATTATTTTTTAACTAAAACACTATTATACATACTTCAATACTAATTTAATATTCTAAAAATAAATCTTATTATAACTAAAAAATTATGGCAACAAAAATTAAAAAAAATAAAATTATGTGATTTATTTTATTTTTAATTTATTTAATTATTATTTTATTAAAATTATTTATATAATTATTTTATTTCACAATCCGCACATCGCGCGGAATTATAACTAGCTAATTATAATTTACGAGCACCAATATATTTATTTGTAATATTTGATATTTCTATAATAAATATATAATTAAAATTTAAAAAATATGAATTATTTATTAATTTTAATTTAAAATAAATTAAGTAAAATATATATTAATTCACTAAATGCTGAAATGCCGGGTCTAAATTTACTTGCTTAAAAATAACTTTTTTTTTATTTATTTATTAATCCGGATATAGAAAAATGTTATCCGTACATTATCGGATTGCTTCAATATTTGAACTTTGATGTCCATATAAAATGCCTCTCTTGTTCTTTCCTCACCGGCCAAATAATATCAAAGTGATAATTGTATTGCATGTTTTTTTTTTTTTTTTTCTTCAGGGTGATCCTTTTGGGATGGTTACAACAATTCCATACTATTATATAGATTATCAATAACTATCATAAATTACACACTATTACAAATTTTTTTTGGTCAACTAGAAAATTTTATTAAAGAGGGCAATTTACAAGAAAGAGAGTAAAATGTTTACAACAAATACAAATTCTACCAAACAATCTTACTCTTACAAGAAATAACACCAAAGAAAAGAAGAAGAAAACAACAACAAAGAAATAAAATAAAGCACAATTACACCGGTACAACGATGTCGCAGGAAAAGGATATATAATTTGGCGATCGAAGGAGCCAAATGTGGAGAAACTTGACCTTCGGATGGTAAACCGAATCAATACTCCAACATCCTCAGTGAATATATGGGCGTGGCAAAACTCATTTGGCAAATTGACAAGAAAATCTTGAATAATGGGTAAAGCAAATCAAGACTTTCCTCAAGAATAAAGTTGTCTTCTTCTCCATGAAAATCAGTACAAAGTGTAGCTCTTCCTTGCAAACCTATCAAACTCCCATATAATGAGAGCAAAAGTTCCGCAAAAGGAAAGAAAAAGAGGGATTCAACCCTATATCTAAAGAAACTACCATTTATTCTAGTAGAATAACCTAATATATACAAAAGAGAAAGATAAAGGATCTGCGGCCAAGAAAAGGTGACAGGCAAACAGTACTCAAAGCAAAGAGAGAAAAGTCTGGAAGAGAGAAGAAGTTATTGGAAAATGATTATAATTCTATTACAAATTACCTATAGTAGAGTGTGTGTATATATATATAAATCAGAGTGGGAGGTGGAGCCATGTTCTGTAAGTCATAGGGCCTCTATCTTTACCAATTAGGCTAGGTATGTTTTAATTCAATTAAAGATAAATTACTATCTCTTGATTCAACTTATAAAAGTTTTAAATTTTTTTAAGTAATGTCTCAAATTCAACTTTTTTTTTTTTTTTTTTTTTACATAAGAGGAAATGGCCAGGCCATAAAAAAAAAAATTACACAACACAATTTCTAGGAGTAAACTCCTAGTTTATCCTAAAACAGCAGATGCACAATACCAGATGGAGGGCTTGGAAGCTTGACAAAACCCACAGGCAAGGACAGAACATGGGTTGCCAAAAAATCAGTACGGTGATTACGTTCTTGAAGCATATGAAGAATCCGAACCTCCCAATTTCTCTTTAACAATTTCTCAATCTCCTAAACAAGGGACTTGGAGCGAAGAGGGCTACAAATGTTTGTGAATAATGTCCACAACATTCTTATTATCAGATTCTACAATTAGCTACTTGATCCCCATATCCCATACAAGATTAAGGCCATAAATAATTCCCCAATATTCAGCATCGAAGACACTGCAAGATCCTAGATTGACAGCAAAGTTACCAATCCAACCTCCTAAAGAATTTCGAATGATTCGACCAGCCCCAACCATTCTGGATGTTTGCTTTAGACTACCATCATTGTTTAACTCGATTAGTTTTATATATGGAAAAAACATGTAGTGAATTTATAGGTCCTACTCAACTCAATTAGTTAGAACTCTTATAACGACTCATATGAAAAAAAAAAGTAAATCTTTATTGCTAAAACTGAATTTGATGGATTAATTTAAAAAAATTAAATTTGATTCAGTATAATATATATATATATATATATATTTGTGAACCATCCTATTGAGGAGAGTAAGAATCGAACCCCCACTTCCTCCCCTCTCTCCCCCTTGAGGTGTTCGGATTTAACCACTTGTTCTAGTTATTTAAAAAAAAAATAAGTCAAATTTGTGATATCACTTAAGAGAGAAATGTCTCTCCACAAATGATTTCAGTGATTATGGATTAAATTTATAATCTTTAATTTTTATCATTTTATTAAGAGTTGATTTTTTTTTTTTTAAAATATTCCAATTCATTAAGAACAAACAATGAATCAAGCATAGATGCTTGACATAACCAAGCATTAACATTGGACAAAATCAGGGCCGACCTAAGAGACTACAACTAGCTAGCCTGCAAGGGATTGCAATAACTGCAACCACTAACATAAAAAAAATTAAAAAAACAAACAAATAAAAGAAGCTAACATAAAGCGTTCAAACAAAGATACTGAGACCCATCTGCAGACCTAAAACAACATCCAATGCTGGCACTGATTCCTTGCGCAGAAGAGATGAAGCTCCTTCCTGCAGTCTGTGTGAGCATTAATCTATCAAATCCATGAACCAAAACATTATCTATCAACTAAAACCTCACTAAAAAGGAGGCACTCTTAACAACAGATTATGGATCCATCATAGATTTATAACACACAAGCAAAAAACAAGAAAAATGAAGAAGAAAAGAGGTGATTTTCACTAAATCACCTTAACAAAACACTGTTCTGTTTTTTTTTTTTTAATGAACAAAACATTATTCCAATGAGAAGTTAGTTGAGATAAGGAAGATAAAAAGAAGAAGACAGAGAAAGACTTTTTTTAGAGTTGATTTTTTTTTTTGTTAGCTAAAAGAAAAGCTGGAATTTTGATGGATACTGATGATGCAGGAAAATCCTCCTTCCTATCGTAACGTGACACGTGTAAAGTAATGCCCTAAATGTGTCAAGTAGGATGCCTTTGACCGATTCACTTCCATGTCACCATCTCTTTCCTTCCACCAAACACAGGGCCACAAGGCCTCGCCAGATGGTAATCCTTCCTACCTGTTTGGCAGATGATCTAGAGGGGAAAGCTTCCTTCCTGAGACCTCCCTCTGCACGCTTGTCGAGAACCGTACTCGCCACCTACCGTATTAAATTCAAGCCATGCTACTGACATGGTACTGTACTCCATCACATCATCGTCAGCTCCCTTAGCTGGAGTGCATTTTCTATTCACATTCCTTTTTTGACAGAAAACACAAAACTCTCAAGAACTCACATTCTCTCATGCATGAAACCTCCATTCTTCATGCAACAACCCATTTTTCTCTAACCATTATAGTCTTTTTCAAGCAATCTCCATTGACTTAGGCAATGAAGGGACTTTGGGCAAACGCCTTCCTTGACCTAGACCTATTCTCATTTTGCAGGCATTGGATCTCTGCCACTTGGAGCTAAAGCTAGGAAAAAGGTATAAGAACCAACAAATACAAAAAGCCTTTGATCTATTTTTTTGAACAATAGTAGAATATCATTGATTAACAAAAGTACAATTTAGTAGGCTTTTACACTTTGGAAGATTAGAATTCAAAGTGTTTTGGCAAGGCCCAATACAAGGAGCAAGCCCAATCCTTTTGTTTCTCAACTTTAGAGACACCCTAAATTGTTGAAGAAAACACAAGCTAAACCATCTATAGTCATCGGCGGTAGCTGCAACCTGGAGCGCTGCAACAATCCAGACCTGCTTGAGCTGATAATTTCTTAGACTAATCATGATAACTAAGTCAAGATAGAGGAATAACAGCTTCAAGCTAGAATCTTCATTATCAAAAAACACTAAATTTTAACCTTCGTTGAAGAATACAACATCAGACTATATATGATGCAGATCAATGGAAGATCTGAGACCATCTTTTGTCTCCCAATCCCAAAAGATCAAGATCCAGGTGAACCAAAAGACATCATATTTGCTTATCCAACTACACAAAAAGCTTATCAAACCACACTGAAACAACAATATGACTATATATAATTATTAGATTTAAACACTAGAAAATAGAAAATGAAAGAAAGTAGGGGAAGATTGTTGGTTAAATAACCAACAGTCACCCCCTGAGAGACGATGTTATTGTTTATAATACAAAACAGAGTACTATTCACAGGGACAACTTTATGGGATTTTGTTGGAACCAATTTATTATTTTTTCTTTGATCTATTTCATATCCGGTGGTTATTATCAGTCACTCGTTGTAGGCATTTGTAGAACAACCCTTTGCTTTTTTAGTAAAATTTCATAGTTCTTTTTTTTTCATGATTTTAATTTGATGTGAACACTGAACAATATTCAATTTTTATGCCTCTTGCAAGAAAGAATCTTCTCATTAAGTTTCCTTATTTATGCCTCAGCCATTATAGTATGACGGCATTGCCTTATGTGAGTTGTTAAAAAAAAAAATCTCCTTGTCTGTATGATTATCGAATTGGATTTAAAAATTAGTATAGAATCAGTTGATAAGAATTATTTTCGTTTAAATGTTTTAGATTTGAATTTCATATTAAGAAATTTTTACCATTTTATGGTTTTATTTGAATCGAACCAAATTATTTTAAATTCAGTGAACTCTAAATATCAGTAATTTAGATAAAAAAAATTAGTAAATATCATTGTATCAAAGGCAAATTTGACCTAAAATTCATGCCATTATTCTTCATTAGACATGGTATTGAAAGAAAAAAAAAAATTTATTAGGATTTTTTTTTAATGTTAAATGAATCTTGAATTTTAATATTATGAATCTGCATTGATCAATTATTTACAAAGTGATAATCAACATTTGAAAAGGCATCATGACTTGAAGTTCTAAAAATCTGA
>CATIWK010122591.1:0-13102 GCA_949634005.1 Mallotus japonicus
ATTCTAATGCATCAATTGAACCTAAAAACATATAGAAAACATAGAAACTACCATAAAAGACACTTGGGAATAAAAATATCAATAACATAATCAAATTAAGACACAAACACACAAAAATCACATAAAATAACAACTAAACTATCCTAAATAACTATACATATTTGCATTGTATCATAGTGGGATTACACAAGTAATGAAGAAGGTCCTGACTACGGCAAAGTAGCAAACCGCTGCAGGACTGGGATATCCTGGCCTCAAAAACATTCAGATAATCTTGGACAACGAAATCACCATTGACAGAAGAAAAATTAAGAGAAGAATTCAGAGGGATTACTGATGACAGTAATTAATTTGATGTCAAGAGCTGTTCTAGATATTGTTATTTAATATATTTTTTATGTATTGTTACGTATTTTTGTACTATAAATACGTGACCAAAAGAATGAAAATCATGCAGTGAGATTTGCTTGCAATTTAATATATTTCTTCTCTTATTATTTCCTTTCCTTCCTCTGATTTTCCTAACAATTGGTATCATAGCAAAGAAAGTTTTTTCTTTGATCCTTGAGAAGTTGTGAGTAAAAAAAATTAGAAAAATCTTCTTTAAACCTTAAATATTCAAACAAAATGAGAGTACGTGAGAGATGGCTACAAGCTGCAGCAGCATCTTAGGCTTAGCTCCTATTTTCACGGGAGAAAATTATAATGTTTGGTCTGTTAAAATGCAGGCTTACCTTAAGGGTTCGCTACTTTGGGAAGCAGTGGAAAAGGAAATGGAGACTGACTTGCCAGTAAATCCAACTTTGAATCAGATAAAAACTTATGAAGAAAGAGTTTCCAAAAAATTTAGAGCTTTGAGTACCCTCCATGCAGATGTTGATGAAACCATTTTTACAAGAATAACAGCTTGTGAAACTGCTAAGCAAGTATGGGATAAGTTGAAAATGGAGTTCCAAGGGAGTGATAAAACAAAACAGATGCAGCTCTTCAATTTGAGAAAGAAATTTGAGCTTCTCAGAATGAAAAAGACTGAGAATGTAAAGGCTTACATTGACAGAGTCATAAAGGTAGTAAACCAGATCAGGCTAATGGGAGAAGAATTGCCAGAGAAAAGAATTGTAGAGAAGGTGATGGTGACTCTGCCAAAGAGGTTTGAAGCAAAGATTTCCTCTCTTGAGGATACTTGGGACTTATCCACACTCACACTTATTGAGCTTGTAAATGCTCTATAAGCTGTTGAGCAAAGAAAAGCATTTAAGGAGGAGGAGAAGTCAACAGAAGGGGCTCTTGTAGCTTCTCAAAGCTTTAAGCTACAAGCTGAGTCCAATGGGAAAAGAAGTTTTAACGGAAAGAATAGAAAGGAGAAGAAAGATCAGCAGGGATATAGAGGGAGAAGGAGAGCGAAGTATCCACCATGTCCTTATTGTAAAAAGACTAATCATAGTGAAGATTATTGTTGGAGAAGACCAGGAGTTCAATGTAGGGGTTGTAAACAATTTGAACACATTGAGAGGTTCTGTCAAATTAATAATCACCAGCAGCCTCAAGCACAACCAGCTCAAGTTAATGAAGGTACTCAGGATCAAGAAGAGAAGTTGTTTACTGCTACTGTTGTTGAAGAATGTTTAGTAGCAGCTTAGAATCCTAATGAATGGCTCATTGACAATGGATGCACACATCATATGACTTCAAGATTGTAGAGCTTTAAGACTTTGGATAAGAATTATTGTTCCAAAGTGAGGATTGGAGATGGCAGATTAGTTGATGTCAAAGGGAAGGGCTCTGTGTTGGTGCAAACACGTTCAGGTACAAAGTTGATTGCTGATGTTTTATTTGTACCTGAAATCACGTACAATTTGCTAAGCGTTGGTCAATTGCTTGATAAGAACTACAATTTGTTTTTTAAAAACAAAAGGTGTGAAGTTTTTTATCTAGATGGTGTTAAACTTTTTTCTATCAAAATGAGAAATAGAATTTTTTCTTTTGAATGGGATTAAACAAAAATTCAAGCTCTCACTACTGTGGAAGATGAAAATGTTCTTTGGCATAAAAGGTTTGGTCATACAAGTTATTCTTCTATGAAGCTTTTTCAAAGCAAAAGCATGGTGGTTGATATGTCTTCTGTACAGGAGAACATTACTGTGTGTGATGTCTATCAATTTGGAAAATTAAGTCAGATTTCATTTCCTGTTAATCAAGCTTAGAGAGCTAATGAAAAGTTACAACTGGTTCATACAGATGTATGTGGACCTATGAGTGTTGCTTCATATAATGGAAGCAAATATTTTCTTCTCTTTATTGATGATTATACCAGGTTTTGCTAGGTTTATTTTCTTCAACAAAAATCAGAGGTGTTCACTATGTTTCAGAAATTTAAAGCAGCGGTGGAGAATCACAGTGCTAAGTTGATCAAGACCTTAAGGTCTGATAATGGCACAGAGTACACATCTCATGAATTTGAAGTTTTTTTATAGAAGTCAGGCATCCATCATCAATTAACAGTCACTTATACACCTCAACAAAATGGTGTAAGTGAAAGGAAAAATAGGTCAGTCATGAACATGTTAAGATGCTTACTGTTTGAGAAGGAAATGCCAAAGCAATTATGGGCAGAAGCGGTAAATACAGCAGTCTATTTGCAAAATAGGCTTCCTACCAAAGCTTTAAATGACAAAACTCCTTATGAGGCTTGGTTTGGAGTTAAAGCATCTGTTGCTCATCTCAAAGTCTTTAGCAGTCTCTGTTATTCTCTTGTTCCTTAAGCCAAGAAAGACAAGCTTGATAAAAGAGCTGATGTTAGAGTATTTATATGATACAGCAGTTACTCTAAAGGTTATAGAATTTTAAATCCTATAACTCAGCAAGTGTATGTTAGCAGAAGTGTGATGGTTGATGAAAATGCTGCTTGGAATTGGGAATAAGGTAAACCAAGTTCCTTTCAACATGTATCCAATTTTGAAGACATTCTCCAAGAACAAGATTGAACATCAGAAAGTGAAGGATCAGATGATGAGATTACTGTCAGAGGAACTAGAACACTTCAAGACATATACAACAGGTGCAATGTGGCAATGTTTGAACCTCAAGATGTTGACATAACTTTGAAGCATCCTTAATGGAGAGCAACTATGGAGGAGGAGTTGAAGATGATCTATAAGAATGAAACTTGGATGCTTATAGACAGACCTTGCAATAAGAATGTAATTAGAGTAAAGTGGATGTTCAAGCTTAAATACAATGCAGATGGCTCCATCAACAAGCATAAAGCAAGATTGGTAGTGAAAGGGTATGCTCAGCAAACTGGAATAGATTTTACTGAGACATTTGCACCTGTAGCAAGATTTGACACAATTAGATTGCTTTTAGCTATCTCATCTCATAAAGAATGGAAAGTATTTTCAGATGGATGTAAAGTCAGCCTTCTTGAATGGAGTTCTAAAAGAGGAAATTTACATTGAGTAGCCATAAGGGTTCATCAGCAAAGATAAGCCTAATAAAGTGTTTTTGCTAAATTAAGCACTTTATAGCTTGAAACAGGCCCCAAGAGCCAGGTATTCCAGAATAGATGATTATATGTTGAAGCTGGGATTTATGAGAAGCTATAATGAAACAACTTTATATGTGAAGCATGAAAATCAGGAGATTTTAATAGTTTCTATTTATGTAGATGACATTTTAGTGACTGAAAGCAATGATAATGCTATAAGGCAATTTAAAATGCAGATGAGGGAGGTTTTTGAAATGAATGATCTTGGAGAGATGTCTTACTTTCTTGGCATAGAGATTAAGCAAACTTCAAAGGAATTTTCATTTCTCAGACGAAGTATGCTGGTGAAATTCTTAAGAAGTTTGAAATTGAAAATAGCAAGTTTATGTGCACACCTGCTATCCAAGGAGAAAAGTTAAAGAAAGAAGATGGTTCTAGTCCTTTTGATGCATCAATCTACAGAAGCTTGGTTGGGTGTCTATTGTATCTATGTGGAACTAGGCCAACCATTATGTGTTGCCAGTAGTGTGCTGTCAAGATTTATGCATTCACCTACAGAATTGCATTTCAAAGCTGCTAAAAGGGTTTTAAGGTACATTCAGAGTACCATTGATTTTGGGATCTTCTATAGAAAGTCTACAACCTTCGATCTTGTAGGTTTCACTGATAGTGACTGGGCAGGATATCAAGATGATATGAAGAGCACCTCAGGCTATTGTTTCACATTTGGTTCTGGCGTGTTTTGCTGGAGTTTAAAAAAACAAAATAGTGTAGCTCAGTCAATAGTAAAAGCTGAGTACATTGCTGCCTCAGCTGCTATCAACCAGGTTTTATGGATCAGGAAAATTCTTAAAGATTTAATGTTCAACCAATCCAAACCAACAATTATTCTATGCGACAATAAGTCAGCTGTTGCTATGGTGAAAAATCCAGTTTTCCATGGAAAAACTAAGCATATTAAGATTAAATTTCATGCTATTAGAGAGGCTGAATGAGAAGAGGAGGTTCAATTAATGCATTGTGATGCTAAGGATCAGTTAGCTGACATTTTCACCAAAGGATTGAAAAAGTCAAGATTTGAAGCTCTAAGAGAAAAGCTAGAAGTTTGTAACAGCTCTTACATCAATGAGGAGTGATGACAGTAATTATTGTGCTGTCAAGAGCTATTCTAGATATTGTTATGTAATATATTTGTTTGTATGGTGAAGCTGAACTTTGGTAAAACAAAAAATTATATTACGTATGGTTGATTAATATGTATGGTGGAGAATAACTTTACCAAAATTAAAGCTTCTTAAATTAAATATATTTGTTAAGTATTGTTATGAATTGGTACGTATTTTTGTACTATAAATATGTGACCAAAAGAATGAAAATCATGCAGTGAGATTTGCCTGCAATTTATTATATTTCTTCTCTTATATTATTTGCTTTCCTTCCTCTGATTTTCCTAATAGGTATTAATGCAAAAATCAAGGGACATTCAAAAAGATTGTTTATAGTCTATATACAGCATTCCACATGAATATCTAAATCTATATAATCACCGCGCCACCCGCTAATCACCCTAAAACAAATCCTATAAACAATTACAAATATAGCTGCTTGCATTGAGCGACTGATGTCACAACTGGACAGTAAGGACATTTAAAAGTCCGTGAGCTACCTTTCTAAATATTGGCAATTGATTGCTTACAAAGAACATGAAAACAAGGCATCAGCATTGGTGGATTTTCATCGCTTCCTAGCTCCCTCCTCACCTGACATACAAAAATGGAATGAAACTGAAATTCTCTCCCAAGTTCCACTAGTACAGGTAGCTGCTTCATTGCCTGCCACTCCTGCTTCTTTATAGCCATCACTTTAGCCAGCTTCAAAAGAGCCGGCAACCCATCAATCCCAACTATAATTGCCAAGGCGAATGGGTTCCTATAGGACTGTCCTAACAGATTGCAGAAATCATGGGTCAGTTCCTCAGTCAGCTTCTCCCAATTTATTGGACACAATAGCTTTGAATAAGGATGGTTTTCAAGATTGCTTGTCCAACAAACAGAAACAAATACCTTTTGAAGTTCTTTCATATGAAGCGGAGCAAAAGGAGAAGGATATGTTCTAGCATAGTCAAGGGCATCAGTAAGATGTCCTCCCTTTAAAATTTCTAAAAACTGCAGATGATGAATTTTCAGCTCCAAATTTGAATTAATCTTCCTGAGCTTTTCACAGTCGGTAGAAACCCATTTAAGAGTAGGGTCAAGGTTTTTAACTCTGATAGCATCAAATATTTGATGTAATTCCAAGAACTGAGATCTTAAAATTGTTTCCTCTGGTTCTCCAGCCTTGTTTATTAGGCAATCTCCAAGATCAAAATGGCCTTGCCGGTAAAAGTGGCTCGCCATTATCTGATTCACTATATGGAAGTCAAAGTCAACATTTATATATGTTCTAGATATGTCAGGATTGAAAGAATTTTCAAGGAGTTTTGGGTACTTGCTAAGGTCAACATTCAGTTCCTTTTATGACCTTTCTAGTTGGTTTACTGGACCCATTGCATTTAGCTTATTCTTCAGCTCTATGAGGATGGATTTCTGATCAACAGGAGACATAGGGTCTCCAATTGACTTGATTTTTGACAATGCTTATTCGATCTCATGACTGACCTGATCAATTACTTCTTGGGATTTAGATGATGACAGCTTTTGCTTCTTAGCAACACGCTCAAATGCATCTTTTACAGTACTCAGCTCCATTACTGAAAAAGAAAAATAGAAGGTAACCAAATACACATGAGCAGAGCATAAGTAATTCATAAATGACATGAAACTGCAACTGAAATTATCATTAAATTATTAAGAACCATGTTGACATAACGAATGACAAAAATAAGCTTTTACTTGTGTAGTCTCTCTCTGAGAGGAAAGTTAAGTTTTCTCCCTAGATCTTCTATACCTAGCGGAGATTGATAATAGTTTTTAGTTTGTTTTTCTAATCGCAGCGTCCACCTCTGTGCTATTTTTTTCATCCCCTTTCCTTAGTGAAGATGTCCAACGCTTCGAAAGCTAGTTCCTTAAACCCAGCTAATCGGGTTGTATCACTTGAACTTACTAATGATCCTGGGAAAACTCTCCACCGGCAAAAAGAAATGCTTGTTGGTAAGATCTTCTCTACTAAGAGAATATCCGCTACCTCTGTTTCGCAAGTCATCACGCAAATCTGGTCAACCACAAATCCTGTCCAAGTTAAAGAATTGAGCAAAGATAACATCTTTCTTTTCAAGTGCAGTTCTGAGCAAGAAAAAGACAAGGTGAAAGGCGGTAGACCATGGGCGATCAACAGACATCTTCTGGTTTTGAAAGATTGGGAAATCAACCAAACAGAAGATGAAATAGAGTTCAACCACGAAAGTTTTTGGGTGCATATTCATGGTTTGCCCCTAGCTCAAATGTCTAAAGAAAATGCTGAGGTAATAGCAAATAATGTTTTTGCTGGATTACATTCTCTTGAGAATGCTGTTTGTGTGGATGATGATTGGGAACCCGTCTTGAGAATGCGAGTTCGGGTCGACCTTCGCAACCCTCTCCCAAAGGAATTCATCAATAGAAGAGAAGGTAAAGAGCAGAATGTGTTCATCCAGTATGAACGTCTTCCTTCAATCTGCTCTCTATATGGATTATTTGATCATTTGACAAGGTTGTGCAACAATGTTACATCTATGGAAGAAAGAACAAACATAGTCAGCAATCATCTTGACAATGGGCCATGGCTCAGGGCAATTCCGGCAAGGCGGCCGGAGATCGGTGGTAATCGGTACTGGAACGAGGACGCTGGTTATAGGCTTAAGCAAGCTTACTTGCTGAAACCACAGGTCCAAAGACATAACCAGCTGCAAGGGGGCAGATGAACAGTGGCTAACTTTCGTGAAAGCAATGCCCAACTCAGAAGCCGTAGTCGCTAGGATCCCATGGAAGCCAAGTCTGGAAAGTTTCTGACAAGAGATGAAGCGTGCTTGGATAGGCGGGTCAAGTCACCTATCCCTGACACAAAATCCCTCTCAACCAAGTCTATAGAGGGTAGTGAAGGTGTTCTTGGAAAAGCTAAGATGGAAGCAGGCATGTCAGAAACCCGTGAAGAATTTGCTCCTAGAGCAAAGAGAGCAAGATCTGACAATGATGACCACGCCCTAAAGCTCCCTCTGAATCAGCTAGTTAGTTCTTTAGAGTTGGTGGGAACTAAACAAAAGGCTAGTCTAAGTGCTAATACAGCTAAAACCATAAAAGACCTATAAGTTGAAAAGCTTAGCTAGGAGTCGAACCACAAACCAAGATGCAGAGCTGTCTTTGGCTCAAGGAAGCCAGCTGCCTTCCAAGTCTGATAAGGAATTGTTGAGTCCTTAGAGGGCTCAGGTCTTTTTGCCCAGTTGTGTTAGGTTTGGAATGCAGTCTTTTTGTTAGGACCAGATCTCTCTACTAAGGCATTCCCATGCTAGTTTATTTATTTTTCTTGTTGTTTAGCTTTGCCTAGTCTCTTTTGAAACTAGAGGAGTTGGATTAATCTCCTTAGTTTTACAAGATATTTAATAGAGGTTACCCGCATAAAGTAGCCCCTCTCAGGATGTTGACAATTCCATCCTCTTTATTTTGTCCCTACCTTATGGTAGTTTATTGTATTCCCATTTATGGGACTCTTGTGGTTTCTTAATGAAATCTTAATTCTCAAAAAAAAAAGACAAAAATAATACAAATGACAACAGTAAATAGACCTCAAAGCCACAATATATATTTTCAATGTTTATAAAGAGAGAAAACTCAATGCCCCCAATCAATGATGCTAAAATGTCGCATCTTTTAGGCTTAGGGAAATAAAGCTCTGAGGAATGTGAAACAAACTAGGCTGATATTTAACTATATCAACCTGGGAATTGAAATCGCCCCAAGCATCTGATAATATTTTCAAGCTCCTGTCTAGATATCTAAATATGGATAAATAATGTACCACAAAATTAGTTAGAAGAACAATGTAAAGTAATTTGATAGTGAAGATAGTAGAAAGTTTTGAAGATTAATACAAGGTTAATACAAGCAATAATATGTAAATTTTCAAGTTTGACCAAAACCGTCTATAGTCTCATCCATTAATCTTCCAAATACAACTTTTCTTTGAGTCTAAAGGTCAGAATCCCATCCAAAGCTAACTAAAATATTTTCTGCCAGCCAATTAATTGATCATCCAATTGATGAGTTTGGCTATATTTGATTCTACTGAATGAACAATACAAGTAGGTGTCCTGCCGTACACATATGGTTTCATGAATCTTCCTTAGTTTTTATTTGAAAAGCCACAAATCCATAGAATGAGCTTCAAATCTTAAATGATAAAGAACTATCAGGGAGCTCTCAGCGCAGAACTTTTGGGTTGGATCTTTTTAGTTTTTCTTTTCTGAATAATTCATGTTTTCTTTTTTCAAGAAGAGTATCTATTATCTTGTCTAGCTTGCTTAAGTTTAGTTCAGTCCTCTGTGTAATAGCTGATCGTTGAGTTTTTTTTTTTTTTTTTGGATTAATTTTTTTATCCATTTAATGCAAAACCTAGTTATGTATTGTTGGCGGAATTTTCTTGTTGACTATATATTTTATTTTTCGTTTTCTTATTTTTGATTCAACGTTTCTTTTTGGCAACAAAAAGTTAAGAACTTAAGATCCTGTGATAGCCATTTCGAATTTTGTATGGTTTAAGTCTACAAGATTTAATCGTGATTCGCACTTTTACGAGATTGCTTAGGACAACTAGATAATAGGAAGTATTATGTTTCATTAGTTATTTGTTTGTTGAATAAATTTGGAAAGTTTATATTAGCTTAATGGGGAAAACTATTTGGTCTATCCTCAATTTTGGATTAATTATCAATCTAATTCTATTTTCAAAGTTATTTCAATTTGCTCCTCCAACTTTTTGAGTTGTTCCAATTCTATCCAGACGACATTGAGCTTGTGACAGAGATGACGTGGCCATCTATCGTCGCATAAGAGTGGCTGACATGGCAAAAAAAATTAAAAACTTAACACTCACATGATCAATTATATCCTCAAATATATACCAATTATCAAGCTAATCCTGAACTTCTCGAATTATGTCAAATCTATCCATACGACAATAAACGTGTGTCAGATCTGACGTGGCCATTTTACGTGGCATAAGAGCGTCTGACATGGCAAAAAAAAAAAAAACTTAAAACTCACCGTTTTACATTGCCAAAATGGTGTCACTTTTCTTTTTAAAACGGTGTCACTTTGGGTTGAAATTGGGCAAACCTATTTGTTTTAAAAAAGCACGTTTTACACTGGTTCAAAGTGCTAATAAACATCACTTTCAATCTTTCTTTCTCCCATTGACCCTTCTCAACTGATTAAACAATAACAAACTCCTTTCGTTCACCCACTCATCATGCCATTTAAAATAGTCACATACATAATTATGCAACAAATAACAAACAAAAAATAAGAGCTTCACACAGAATTATGAAAAAATGCACAAATTATAAAAAGCAATTAACATTACAACACAATAATGAATGCTAAAAACAATTAAAATTACAACACAATAAAAAGAAAAGTGACACCGTTTTGGCAGTGTAAAACGGTGAGTTTCAAATTTTTTGTGGTCATGTCATACACTTTTATACCACGTAAAATGGTCATGTCAGATCTGGTACACGCTTATTGTCGTATAGATAGATTTGACACAATTCGAAAAGTTTAGATTAGCTTGATAATTGGCATATAATTGAGGATAGAATTGATCATGTGAGTTTTAAGTTTTTAATTTTTTTGTCATGTCAGCCACTCTTATGCCACATCAGATTACCACATCATCTCTATCACAAGCTCAATGTTGTATGGATAGAATTGGAACAATTCAAAAAGTTGGAGGAGCAAATTGAAATAACTTTGAAAATAGGATTAAATTGATAATTGGTCCAAAGTTGAGAATAGACAAGATAGCTTTCCCTAGCTTAATGTATTATGCAATTTGGAAAGGATATCATCTCTAAATTTCACCTTTGATTCTTAAGGATAGTCAGAGTTGCGAAGCTTGTGGATAGTTTATGCCTAGTCTATTAATTTTGTGAATCTTTTCAAACCTGATTTTAATAATTTCTAGGAAGTATGAAGACAAGTTGTTTGAATCTAGCTGATGGAACAGAAGGGAGATAGATATAGAAGGATAGGACCTGGATTTTAATTTTCTTAAAATTTGAAATTAACTTGGCTGATCTTGACCGTGTAATATCTTAGATCAATGAGTTCAAACCTTTTGTTGGTGGTGGCAAGTGCCCGCCGCGCAACAGAGCAATCAACATTATTCATGGAAAATGTGAAGTTTAGGTGTACATGAAGGATTTTCATTGCTCTATCATACAACATCAACACACATCTTTAGTTTGAAAAATCAGAACGTTCTATCAATATCATGGATGAGACCTCTGTCTTTTGATTTTTATTGGATTTTATAATTTTATAAACTTAAAATGGACTGCCTTTTCTGAATAAAGCTCTATCATGTCTTCTGTACATCTGATTTTAGTATATATCGTAATCAAGTATCAGAACAAATTTCTCTATTTGATATTGGAACTTTGAATTAATGCTGTAAATATAACTGATTTAGATTTCCATCTGGTTAATCACCAATTTTGAGACTGGATAGAGCTAAAAATTCTTGTTATTCCTGTTCTATATAATCCCATTGAACTGGTTTTATATAGTGCCAACAGTCATTTCTAAATTCAGAGTCTTGGAATCCTTTATGTCATTGCATCAAAAATCAATTTGTAATCCTTTATTTTTGTATATATGTTTTTCTGGCATATAGATATCAACTGGAACCTATCACTGCTCTGGTGTGCTCGTGGCAAAAGATGGAATTTGAGTCTTGGCCTGCATTGCTCAATGAGGTTCAGGATCAATATGAGATAAATGCTCCAAAGGTAAGCAGTGTGGTTCATGTTGATTAAGGATGTCTCTAATTATAACAATTGGATATGCAAATTCATTATTCATAAAACTACTGTTTTATGATGTAAAGAGTTCAATTGTAACTTTCTAATCTGTAAAAAATGCCATAAGGTGATTTAGTAATTTTGCTTATTTTGCTCTCATTTTCCTTCCATTTTCCCTTTCTAGCACTTTCTTGCCTCTTGTATATTATGGAAGAAAAGGAAACTTCTTGAAAATTTTCTCCCCCAAATTTTTTTCTTTCCATTTTTCTTGCTTTGCGGACACACTGTTAAGGAAGTTAGGATTGGTTGTGCTCTTCAAATCTTTATATTCTTTATTATATATATGTAAAGATTTGAGCTTTTGATGTCTGGAAGAACTTGCTTCAAACATTGATGCTAATTTTTGTGTTGTGAGCATCTTATTGCACTTTGAGATCAGATTATTAATGTTCATCTCCTTAGAATTAGGTTTTCTTCCACCCTTTCTCTTCTGAATATAGTTATATATATATATATATATATTATTATTTATCTAAACTGAAACTTCTGCATTGCAGTTATGGTTTCCCTTATTAATTTTCAGTTTTGCATCTACATTTCAAGCATTGGTGAAATTAGAAACGTCTTCAGCTTATTTTTGCTTTCCTCGGTCAAATCGCAGTGGGTAGATCTCCGTGTCATTTTCATGGCACCCTCATATGTTATGTTGTCTAGTGTTAAGTCGACACACACGAATTATAAATGAATCATATGCAGTCCCTGGCAGGACAGAAATATGGAGTTTTTGTACAATACATTTGCATAATATGTTCAGTTTTTGCCAAGGTGAGATTCTCTTCCGTGCTCGTTCTTTTGTTATTTTTTTTTCTATTTAAATGTTTGAATTGTTTTGTTGGCTTGCTGCTGCTATATCTTCTTCAGGAATACATTCAAGCTAATAGAAGAAAAATATCGAGGTGGAACTGAAGGAACTTAAATTTATGAAATTTGTGATTAAATATGTTTCATTGTATTTGGTTCCAATTTTTGTCATAATTCTTTTTTTTTGCAGGTCAATAAACAAATAAAGATGAAGCTTCTTGCAATAATTATTTTACTTGTATAGACTTATTGAACTTCGATATATATTAATTTTTTGGATATAACGTTGTTGGATTTATATTTAGACTTATTAAATACAAATTTATAGATTTTTCAAATATTAGGTATCTATTTTTTGTTTGGATTATGAATATTATTATGGTTTATTAATGAAATATAGATATTTATTTTCTTGTCCTATTATGTTTACTTTTTTATTATTTATTATTTTTTTTTAACGCCCTGGGACCTTTAGGTCCCAGATGAGCCATGGCAACGACAAGGATTTGTCATTGGCTAATCCTACTAGTGGGACCCACACCCTTAGTTAGTATAAAAATACCCATTTTCCCCACTAACACTGACAACTAACAGTCATGACTCTATAGGGTACTAACAAGCGACAATTCTCAAAAAAAAAAAAAGTTGTTGTGATTGTTAATTTAATATAATAAATTTAAAATATGGTTGCAAAGGATAAAAATATTAGCGCATATATATATATATATATATATATATATCTTTTTAATAACTGTGTTACT
>CATIWK010122616.1:0-20882 GCA_949634005.1 Mallotus japonicus
AGTATAATATATTATTTGTATGAAAATAATATAAAGGTACGTAGCTAAATTTACATAGCTATAGCTAGATCCACATAGAACTAGCTAACTCTATGTAGATGTATCTACATCTACACAGCACTAGCCACGTATTATAATATATTGTTTGTATGAAAAATAAAAGTGAATTTTATATGAAGTACTAAACTTTATTCATGTTAATTAAATTTAATATTTGAAATATAAAATTAAATTAATATGAAATATTAAACTTTGATTCATTAAAAATAAACCATTAAAAATATGGGAGTTAAATTTTATAATTGGATCCAAGTAAATATTATATATTATTAGGGATAAAGACATTTTTGGTGTATGAATTTTTCAAAATTTTAACAATTTAATATTTAAACTATTTTTAAGTATTGCAACCTATAAAAAATAACAATAAAGTGTTTACAGCAGATTATATAGAGAAAATGACCATATTATCCATGACAATTATTTAAATTTACCATTTCTACCAAAAAAACAATTATAACTTTTCTTTTTTTGTGTAAATCATGATAAATTTATAAAATATATATTTATCAAAATAATCAATTACTTCTTTAAGAGGACTTGAAGAGCTTTTTTTTTTCTTTTTTTGGCTTTATTGAGATAAATATATTAAACCACTAATTTTCTAATATTAAAATTTTAATTTCATTAAATTTATTAAAATTGTAAACTAAATAGAAAGAAAGTGAAAAAAAAAACAAACAACTGAAAAGTCTTAATTTTACATTTTCATTAATTAAAAATCTTGTAAATGATGATAGCTAAATTTGTATCTTAAAATATTTTTTATTTTTTAGTTTTTATTAGTTGAGAATAATTATGAGTCAAACTATAAATAATAAAAATAAAAATTATTTTTAATGAAATTATTTTTATTTAAAATTATTATTATTATTATTATACCATAATCATCACAACTCTGAGGGTGCACAGCACTATTTCTGATATCAAACCCACACACTTGATCGTATTATAGTACGTAGGCTTACGTTTCTACATATTAAAATACCCTTGTAACAATCTGTAATCTAGCAATGTACGTAACTGTATTGTAGCATAGTCAAAAATAGTTCTTCTAAATGATCATATATTCCCTCCTTTCTCTCACTTTCTTGCCTATTTTTGGTGGCCTCGTTTTAATATTTTTTTTTTCCATTTATTTGAATGTTAATTTTATTTTGTTTTTCTCTCATAATCTCGTTACTTTTCTTGTTTCAAAAACCTTGCTTTGATATCCATTTACTCCGTATTTTCTCATTTCTCTCACTCTCCTACCTATCTTAGGTGGCCTAGTTTTATTTTTTTCCACTTCTTTGAATGTCAATTTTATTTTGTTTTTCTCTCTGTTTCTTGTTATTTTTTTTTTCAAAAAATTTACTCTGATACCCACTTATGAATCAATGAAAAATTTTGTATCAAAAGTGGGTTTGAAACATTACTAAGACTAGCCATCATCACCCATCCAAAATAATTTAAAAAAAAATTCAAAAAACAAACCAATAGAAAAACATGAGTTTCTCCAAAAAAAAAAAAAAATATATATATATATATATATATATATATATATATATATATATATTTCAAATATCAAATTTAAGTGACATGGGAGTCTTCGGCCACGCACAAGTAGATAAATCTACGTAGAAGTAGCTAAATCTGTGTGGATCTAGCTTCATCCACATAGCTGACGATTATGGTATTATAAGGCTTGTTTGGTTAAGCTGTTAGCTGATAGCTGTTGCTGTTAACTGATAGCTAATAGCTGATAGCTGATTAATGTTATGTGTTTGGTGAAATCACTTATAACTGTTGATGTTTATATGTTAAATGACTATTATAGATATTAATTAATTTTTAAAAAATTTTAAATTTTACATTTATTGTAATTTATTTATCTATATTTTGAATTGTATTTCATTATAAATATTAATATTAATAAATATTTCACATCTATAATTTTTAAATATTAAAAATAATATTCTTAAATGTAATAATAATAATAATAATAATAATAATAATAATAATAATAATAATAATAATAATAATAATAATTTAATATCTTTTATGTTTGTGTGTGTATATATATAAAGGAAAAAATTAACATATAAAAATATAGCTATTAGTTTAATTTAAAGAGATAAGGATATTTAAGTAATTATATTTAAATACATGAGGTTAATTAAGTAAATTTATTTGGATATATGAGAGCTATTGGTGAAAAGCTCCAAATTGAAGCTTTTATGAACTGGTGCTATTTGGGTATCTAACAGCTACCAGTTCTTTTTCAAAAACATTAACCAAACATGTTTTTTTAGCTGTTGGGAAGTGAAAAGCTAACAGCTGCATCCTAACAGCTAAAACAAACACCCCCTTAGAGGAGTGTAATGTTATGCAATCTATTATAAGAAAAGGGAGTTGGATGAAAGTAAGCAATGGTAACATCATTGATGTATGGAAAGACTCTTGGTTGGCAATCATTAACAATGGGTAGGGGTGTAAACGAGTCGAGCTACTTGCGAGCAACTCGATGTTCGACTTGATAAAAACTTGTTCGAGCTCGTATATTGAAGCTCGTTTAATAAATGAGGCGAGCTCAAACTATACAAAGCTCGGCTCGTGAAGCTCACGAACAAGCTCAAATAGAAGCTCGTGAGCCAATTCATAATTTTAATGATATATAATATATAAATTTTTATTGTAAAAAATATTTTTAAAAATATATTATAAGAATAAAATCATAATTTTTATAAAATATATTATAATATATTTTCAATTTTTGATGTATACTTTTAATTTATCATTTGTATTTTTAAAAAATTTTTAAGCTCGTGTTGTCTCGTTTAAGCTTGCGAACAGCTCGTGAACACCAAGTGACATAGCAAGCTCAGCTCGATTATAAACGAACTAAGTCTAAATTAGTCAAAGCTCGGCTCGGCTCGGCTCGATTACACCCGTAACAGTGGGTTTGTAACAACTCCTTACGATGAAGGTTTGGAGAGTGCTAAAGTTATGAAGTTGATGAAAATGGGAAAGTTATAGGAACGTGATTTGATTTTGGATTTTTTTGTGACAGGGACAAGGAGTAAATTTTGAAAATCCCACTTACTGATAGGGCAATGAAGGACAAATTGTGCTAGGTACCAAATAAGAAAGTGTTGTTCTATATGAAGAGTTGTTATCATATGATGTAGGGAAATACCTTAGAGAATGATAACAATCATACTAGTGGGGTTTTGAAGAGGTTGTTGTATTTTAGAGTTCTAATAAAAACGAAAATGCTTGTTTGGAGAGTTATGAAGGGGCGTCTCCCTATGTTGGACATGTTTAAAGAAAGAAGGTTAAAGTGAGTGGAAGTGTCGGGTATGTAACAATTTTAGTGAATCAATCTCCATGCATTGGTGTCACATGGTTTTAATAGATCATGTTGGGTTACAACAGGTTATGTTGAATCAAGACAAGAAATCAAAAGCTTTTGTGAGTGGTTAAAGTAGGTTATCAATAAAAAGAACTAAGCTTAGTCAATTCATCGTTAACACTCAACTCATTTTTTCTTTTCTTTTACTTTATTGAGTTTCCCTCCCCAAAGTTTTCCATTTTGTTGTTCAATGCACAAGTCTTCAAAACTTATCTATGGAGGTAAGGTTTCAAGTTGGCACTCTTCCCCTCTATTTCTTCTCCTCAAGTTGTCGCTTAACCATTTTAATGACTTCAATACTCATCAAACATTGTCTATGCCCTTTAAGTCGATTGGGTAAATCTCTCTATAGTAATGATTTGGCATAAATCTCTTTCACATGAGTGTCTTCATCTCTCGCCATATAGAGATAAGTTCTTATCCACAATGGCTTATTAAGACCACTAGTTGGTTCCTCCAAACTAATGCATAGCCCATGAACCCAATGGTTACAAGCTTGACTTTCTTTTCCTTAGCGTAGTTGTGACAGTCAAATACAAAGTCGAATTTCTTTTCCCATGCTAAATTTGTTTCATGATCATTTTTACCATGGAAAGTAAGTGTCTTCATCTTTATACTCCCAAGGTTGTTATTTTGTCTCCCATGCATCTAAATGTTTTCATTAATAGGCTCTTCATCTTCATCAAACCATCTCCTTCTTTGAATTTGTTTAGGTGTAGTTTTATTAGCATTATTAGTGTTATTTGTGGCACCTACTATTTGCCTCCGCTCCATCCTCTCTACTCACTCTTAGGCCTCTTGATGGCTAATCAATAGATGAATAATTTATTCACTTTCAGACATAACTGTATCAATAATACGCACAACTGTGTCACCAAAATAACCTCTCAAGTATTGTCGTGTCAAAAGCATACACAATCGTGTCTGCTTTCAAAATTGTCCACTCTGAATTAATGCTAATCATCCACAACCATGTCATTAGCAGTGTATGAGACTCTAGCCTTTGAAGAAAATCGAATTAGCCTAAGTGTTTTACATCAATGTTTTAGCTCTTTGTTTTAGCCTTCCATATCATTTTGCATCACCTCTATCCAACTCTTATAGAGAAAGTTATGGCCAAAATATTGAAGTATGCTATCAATTTATGAATTTATAATAAATAAGTCCAGGATCGCATCAAGATCATATTAGTAAACCATGTGTTAACCCTTTGCATGATCAAGGTCATGATCGATATTTGTTTTGACTTTAACAATCAATTTTGATTCACTAATATGTTTACTTAAGTGTGACTATAAGCTAGGAATTAAAGATCAATTTAAAGCTCAATTAAAACCTTCAAAGACCCCTACAAATGTCCCTTAAAGCATGAGAAGTGATCCAAGTCCAAGGAAGTCATTTAAAGCCAAACATATGATGTTTTTTCTAAGCCAGCTGCCACTTACGATCCTGAGGGTGCTCTACATAATCCTGAGGAGTGACCATGACATAAGAGGTTCTTGAAAACATCCTGAGCTCCTCATGATCCTGAGGGTGCCGCTCACGATTTTGAGGAGCTCTCGATAAGTCTCCAACGGATAAATTTGAATGTAATTTCATATTTTTCGACCCTCACAATCTTGAGGGTGCCACTCATGATCTTGAGTTGACATATCTTAGGTTGAATTTACATTATATGAAGAAGATGAAGGATTTGGACAAACTTGAAGGTTTCTAACACCTATTTATTTATCACCATTTATATAAACAATACTTGAAACCTCATTAAAAAGTTAGAGAGCTGGTGGAGAAAATTTATTGACAAATTCATTAAGCCAAATTTAGTTCTTTTAAATTTACTCTTTTATATCATTTGTATGTAAATAAACTCTTGTTGAGTTTGTAACTACCCTTCTATTGAGAGTTGGGTGAGTGATTAGTTGATAAGATTCTCTTTTCTAGACTTTCTTGGGGTAAAGAAAATGGGCAATGAGGATCAATGAACTTGGGTTAGTGTTGAGCCCCTTGTGAAAACATATTGTAAAATGTTTTGAGTTAGCCTTGAAAACTCTTTTGGGAAGGTTTAAGTTTGAGCCTTGAGCACACTTAAAAAATAGTTTTGAGTGAGCTTAGAAACGCAATGTTGTACGGTTTTGTATTTAGCCATTGAAAACACAATTTTGTAATCAATCTTGGAAATAAAGATTGGATTGAGTAATTGAAAATCCTAACTTAGGGATAAGTTAGGTTGGAGACTTAGGATCCGTTGAGAATCTGAACTCCCTAAAATCACTTGTGTGCCTTTTGATCTTGTTCTTGCTCTCATTTTTTAATCTTTATTTCTTAATCCCTTTTAATTTTCCTTCAAACCTTTAATCTCTCCTAAATTTATAATTAGCTCTGTTCACCCCCTAAAGCTCATTAATAATTGTGATAGAAAAAAAGCTCAATGGATTGAACAAAAAAAGCTTAAACTCAACTTCAGATATTGTTGGAGTTTAAAAATCCCACATCGAAAGTCAGATATTAAAAATTATAGTATGTTATGTTGTGGTTTAAAATCCCACATTGAAAAAACGTGAAATGAGAGATGATGAATAGTCTATAAAATCATCAAGTGATGCACTTCAAATTAATTAACCTTTTGGTTAGCTTAACTTCTAAGTTGAGTTTAAGCTTAGTGGAGCTTGACTGAGCTAAATTTGAGCTGAACTTGAGACTTCTAATTAGTCTTTTTTTTAAGCTGAGCTCACGAAGTAAGCTCAGCTTGAAAATTGAAAACTTTTTAAGTTTGAGCTCTAGTTATTTTAACTCGAGTCTTTAAAAGCTTGGCTTAGTTCAATTACACTCATAACCATGGATAAATCAAGTAATTTTGGAGATGGATGCTCTAAATGTAATCTAGGATAAGAGCAAACAATGCTGCTCATATGCTAACACGAGCTTTGCTTGTTATATATAAGGTGGTTTAAAACCCCTCCCTCTCTAATCATAGATGTACTTATTGTAGATTCTATTAATCAATAAATCAAGTATTGGCTTTTCTTTTTTGAAAAAAGGAAGAGATAAATTCAAAATACTTTTTTGTCAGGTTTAAAAAAAAAATCCTATTAAAAGTCTGTATTCAGCAGCCACCCCACAATAGGATTTTTCACTTCGTCAAAATACATAACAGTAATTTAAAAATGAGATTATTAATTAGGCAAACCTGGCTCATTTTTGGGCGCTTTCTGGCAGAATGGCGAATGCTGGCAGCAGCACAAGCAACCATGCGTTTCATCTCTTCAACGTTGTAGTTATTCTCCAAGCGAACATCATCCAACTCCTTATAGTTTCCATCCTCCAACGATTTATTTAGAAGTGGCCGAGCCTATTAAATAAATAGCCAAAGAAGACTTTGATTTTAGCTTGGAACAAATGTAGGAAAATAAAATTTTAATGTTCTACTAAGAGGAATATTGTGGAAACAGATGAACTGAAAATCAACAAGAATATAGAAAATACTAACCCAGTCGACTAAACTATCTTCCATTATATTTGTAGGATCTACAGGTTTCTTCCCAGTTATGAGTTCCAAAAGCATGACACCAAATGAGAAAACATCTGACTTCTCTGTCAACTTACCACTTGATGCGTACTCTGGAGCCAAATACCTGAATGAATACTGGGGGTGAATTCATTATGCTTTCATTTATCTTGATGAATGAAAAATACAAATCAGAAGTTACATTTATTTTTTACAACAATGAAGATTTTATTTTTATGTCAGTTACAATTATATTTATTTTAATTTAAGGGTGTGTTTAATGATCCAATTCCAGAAAAAAAATTTTAAAAAAATTGCAAATTCAAGTTTTAATATGTTTATTTTAAATTTAATTTTGTGAAATTTATTTGTGATTCAAATATTTTAAATTTGTGGAAATGTTTATAACTGAACTAAATTTTAAATTTATGTTTTTCACAAGATAAAAAATGTCTTTTTTAGAAAATACAAAATTTGAAATTTATTTGAAATGAATTTTATAAAATATCATTCAAATCAAACACACTATATTGGTAAAAATTTATTTGCAGATGATTTCTATTCAAAGCTTATTTAGAAATGAAATAAATTTTTAGTTGAATTAAACCAAACACCATGCATACCTCAAAATAACTTAGGTTTTGTTTTTGTTTTTGTGCTTTTAGAGGTAAGAATTTTTAAAAATTATTAAACAAAATCACTTACTCTACATCTAGTTAAATTTAATAAGAAATTCATTTCACATGCATAAAAATTTAATTTAATATTTATTTATAAATGAACTTTTAATATTTAATGTGTTAATAATGATTATAGGATTTGAAATAGTAACATTTTAAGTTTAAATTTTAATTTTGCAAAAAACTCCTTTTGCATGTTTTTACTATATGTATATATAAGAGAATAAATATGAGAAAGAAGAAGAAAGAGAATATAAAATTAGTAGGAAAAAAAAAATAAAAAAAAAATTATATCTAGCATATTTTTACCACAACAAAAGGAAAATTTGACAGAAATTGGACAGCTGTTGCTAGTTTTGGATGAATTTTATGGATGATATACTTTGTTATAATTTTCTTTCAATATTTCGATTTTATTTCTTTTTAATATCTAATTTTATTTTATAATTCACCTGAAAGTATTTTAATATTTTGTAGATAAATTTGATGAAATGACAAAATATATATAAAACTGATAGAGCTTATAATTAATTAATATAAAAGGTTTAGTAAATTTTAAGATAATTAGAACTAATAACAAATCAATTAGAGTCATTTTTATATACACATTTTTTATCTATACAAATAAAATTAAAAAAATCTTAGATTCATTCTTAATTAATTATAACTATTAATATAAATTACATATAATAAAGTAAAAAAATTAATTTAAATAAGTGGTTATAATTAAATAAAGATTTTTAATTCCATTTATATATATACATATGTGTACTATAGTAAGAGTGCCAAGAGCCATTTAAATAAGATGAAGAAGATAACACATGATATAAATATTTGAGTAACCACATTATTAAATTTAGTCAGGAAAAAAAAATGTTAAAGTATTTTCTTATATATCATAACTAAAGTTAGATAATTAGAAAAAAATTGAAACCTTGAAAATAAATCACATCCAAACAATCTACCTAGCTAATTTTACAAATTTAATGAATTAATCTCAAATAAATTTTTATCTATATAAAACACACAAAATTTAAACTTTATTTAAAAATAAATTTTAAATTTATCAAGAAAAATAATATATACTTAAAAACTCTTTAAAAATCTTGAAATCTTAAGCTTAAATATATCGTTGTTGTGGCAATAAAAAGAATTATTTTGGAAATAAAGAAATAGTTCTTGAAGTTTACCCAAATGTACCCATGACACGGGTAGAGACATGAGTATAATTATCTGAGGAAAGCTTAGCCAATCCGAAATCAGCAACCTGAATAGAAGAATATATAGGAATATATTGTCATTGCAGCAAGAAACTTGCAAAGTTTACTAATATATTAGGATAAACACATAAAATTTATTCAAAGAATGAAAAGAACATTTCTGAGAAGTACCATGGCTTCAAAGTTGAAGTCAAGGAGAATATTAGAAGCTTTGATATCTCGATGAATAATTCTGGGATGGCCTGCGCTCATTTTAAACATAAAAAATGTGACTAAACGATGCAGGCATGCAGATATGAGAGAAATAGAGCAGATGGGAGGAGGATGTCTTACAATCTTCATGAAGGTAGGCAAGTCCTCTAGCAGAACCTAATGCAATACGGAGCCTTGTAGAAAACTCCATGACTGGAAGGCCTTTTCCTGCAGCTAGAACAGTTTTAGATGATTTATATATGCTGTGGTTTGGATTTCAATTATCTTGCCATGCAGGGAAAGTCTTGGCAATTGTATTGGTGTACATCAGGATGCCTTGCAGCTGGTGTCATGTCATGAACTTAAAGTTTAGTAATTTTCTTTCCCGATTTTCTCTATACTTATGAAAAATCCTTAGCATATCTCTTCCATGCATAATTTTTTTTGAACTGTCTCTTCCATGTATAATTTGAGCATTCTTCTATTACAGACAGTGATATCTTATTAACATAAAAAGAAATATTTTGTCAAAAATATTAGCTAGGTTTAATACATGTATGGCTCCTTTGTATTTGTCAAATTTTGTAATTTTGACACATCCATTTACACTTGTACCCTATTCCCGTGGTTAATAAATTGTTGGATGATAGTAGGGGCACAATTCTTTACTAAATCATTTTTACGATTTGGCAACAACCAAATCTAAGTACACAAATAATAATAACTTTAAAAAAAAAAAAATAGATAACGGTCACTACAAGTTCCTAATATCTTTCGAGTTTTTTTTTTTTTTTTTTTTTTTTGTAAGTTTGTATAAATTTTCTTAGATGATATTTTGGTATGTAGCCCATCCGTCAAAAGCCACTTGTTACACTTGTTAGATACTTTTAACTTTTTTGAGTGCATTGTCTTTTAGGTAAGAAATCAAAATGCAGTTTTGCACAATCTAATATGAACTATCTTGGCCATGGTGTTTCGTAAGAAGGGGTTGTATGAAAGATTGGCCACTTCCCTCATCAATTAATGTTAGGACTCTTTAGACATACTAATTATTATAAAAATTTCAAAGACTGTTGATAAATTAGTACTCCTTTGACTTCATTACTAAAAAAATTCACTTAAGTGGAATGAAGAAGCTACTCAACCCTTTAATCAAGCATGCAATGACTACTAAATAGTTCTTGCTTTGCCAGACTTTGAGAAGGTAATTATAATTGAATATGAAGTTTCAAGAGTAGGGATTAGAGTAGTATTAAAGCAAGAAAGTTGTCAAATAGCTTAAGCTGGGTTAGTGTTCATTTTTGTTCCTACTTGTAAGATGTTGGAACCTATTAGGAAGGAGTGGCACGATGATTCCGAAATTCAAGATATCATTAAACAAGATGCAACTTCTATTCCTCACTACACTTGAAATTTTGTTTACTTATGCTATAAACCTATGTTGCACGGAGATAGTGAAAAAACGGGAATACGGATACAGGAAAACAGCTTTATTAAAATGTTTGCCTTTCAAATTAAAGTGTTTAGATAGTACGGATACGGAAAAACGCCAACTAATTGAAGTATCCGTGCAACATAGCTATAAACTCATAATTATTTTGACAGTAAATTCTTTTTGCTAAAGTAGAGTATTATTTTGCAAAAGTTTCATTCTTCACTATCTACAGGTTATTCCAGATTGCCTTATAAATGTATATACATTTGTAGCATCACGATGGTGAGACAACTGCTTCTCTTAGATTTCTTCAGTCTCTACCTATTCCTAGAGATGATTGGATTGATATATTAATGGATTTTATTGATGGCCTTCCGTCATCTCAAGGTAAAATCATAATCTTCATGGTTGTAGATAGCCTTACAACATAAGCTCATTTTTGTGCTTTACGACATCTTTATACTGCTATAAATATTGCTTGTCTTTATATTAAGAATGGGGTTAAGCTACATTGAATTCCGGACTCTAATGTTAGTGATCGAAAAACGGTTTTCACTAGCACCTTTTGGAAACAGTTTCTTTACCTGCAAGGTACCCAATTGAATTTGATGGTAAATAATTATTTAAAGAATTACCTTCGATGTTTTTATTAGTTATAAACCTAAAAAGTGGGTGAAATGGCGGAAGGCCATCAATAAACCTAAAAGGTGGGTGAAATTTAATGTATAAATTTAATTTATAGTTTGTATTTTTAAAAATTTCTTTAAACTCATTTAGACTCGTTTAGGCTCACAAATAGCTCGTGAACACCAAGTGGCATAGCGAAATCGGCTTGAACTTGACTCGATTATAAACGAACCAAACCTGAGCTAGCCAAAGTTCGACTCGGCTCAGCTCGATTACACCCCCAGCTAATATAACTTCTAAGAAATAATATTGCAGCTACACAAGCCTGTATGAAGCAACAAACTAATAATTAAGCATCATTATAACTGAGAATTTGCAGTATGTGACTGGGTTTTTCTTCATCTTCAACCTTATAAGAAAAATTCTATTAAGGTTCAGTCCTCTATAAAGTTATCCCCTCACTTTTTTAGACCCTAGAAGGTATCGGAAGGTATTGACCCAGTTGCTTATTGTTTCGACTAGCTTACCACTTCTAAAATACATCTGGCACGTCATGTTTCCTGTCTTACTAGGAAACTACGTGAATATGATGTGATGCAATATCATTTGCCAAATATAATTTTTTATGGGTGAAATCAAAATCCCACCTAAAGCTATAGTTGTTTAGTAGACTAATTTGCCAGTTGAAGATGACACTTAGGAATCCTACAAGTCATTGAAAGAGAAGCTTCGAGACTTATATTGGTACTCGACCTTTAGGACAAGGCTGTTTTGTAGAGCTGAGGATGTTAGGAATCCTTAGTTTTAGGGATATGAGTTCTAATTTTACAACTATTGAATTATCCTAACGGTAATGATTTTTCTCGGGGGCCCGTGATAAAAGTGGGGAATAAAAAATTCCTGGAGCCCTGTGGTTTTACTAAAAAATCACATAAAAAAGAAACTACCTCCTAATTGCAGGAGGGCAATTTCATAAAAAAAAAAAAATCAATTAAAAAAAACATAACGGCCTGCTATATCTATTAGGGCCCTTATCCTAATTATAGTAGTAATAGTATAATATATTTCTCTTTTAAATTATTTTCTTTCCTAGTTGACTATGAAATCTTTATAATTTATTTTTGGATGGAGTAAGTAGTACAAATTCTAGTTGACAAAAGGTTTAAAACTCCTATAAATATAATGTTGGGAAATTTTCTTCCATCAATGAAAGGAAAAATGCATTTTGACCCCTATACTTTTATGTTTTTGACATTTTACCCTTCCATTTTTTTATCACATTGTATCCCTACACTTTTAATTTTTGGCACATTGCACCATTGCACTTTTATTTTTTTAGCACATTGAACCCTTACTTGAAAATCAACAGTTAAAAAAAATTCAATTTAGTTCCAATAATTTTAAAACTTTTCTATTTAATTCTTATGATTTTTTATTAACAATTAAGTCTCTACAACTACTACAATAGTTTAATTAAATTTATTAAAAATTTTAAAAAGTATATACTTTTTATATAATTAAGACGTCAATCATTTATTTCTAATAAATTTATAATACTAAAAATATATATAGTTATAAAAATTATGACATATTTTAATTGTGAATTAAATGTTTATGTAATTAATACAAAAATATAGCAAAAATTGATACATAATAAATTTTTTAATCAATAAAAATACATGAGTTATTTCGTAAATAAAATAATAGTGAAAATTTATAGAATTTATCAAATAAAAATAAAGAAAAATTCTATCTTATAATTGATATTCAATAAATTAAAAATTCTATTAATTGAGTTTTTAAATAAATAAAATATTAATTTACTATAATATTCTATTTCAAGTTATAAAATTTAAGTTTATATTATTGCTAATAAATCTTTTTATCGTCGTCAAATAATTTAAATTTCCTCATATATAATAGACCATAATCATATTTGAAAAATATACAAGTTATAATTAAATAATTATGATTGGTATTAAATTATTTTAAATTTTTTTTAAGAATAAATATATAGCTATATACAGTTATATAAAATAATAATTCAATTATTTATATTAAAATATAAATTATGTAAGATATTTTTTGGACAACAATTGTAAATATATTTGGATAAATATGATAAATTTTATATGGGCGAATATAATTTATTATTTTTCATTTACAAATAGCTTATGTGTTGTTTTATTGGTTAAAATTTTATCATGTATTATTTTTTATTCATATCTTTTAATTGCATAAATTTTTAATGGACAATTAAAATCTACACGTTTTATTATAAATATTTTTACAAATTTTAAAATAACATATGTTTCTAACACTATAATTTATTAAAAAAACATGACATAAATTTCAGTTACATAAAAATAATAAATAAAAAAATATATAGTTTTTTTTTAAAATTTTTTTATAAGTTTAACCGAATTATTTTAGTAATTGTATGAACTTAATTGTTAATAATAAAAATAACAAAAATTAAATAGAAAATTTTAAAATTTCTATGGACTAAATTTGATATTTTTTAACTATCAATTCAATAAGAGTTCAATGTGCTGAAAAAATAAAAGTGTATGGGTGTAATGTGCCAAAAATTAAAAGTGCACGGATACAATGTGACAAAAAAAAAAGTGAGAGTAAAAATGAGGGAAGATCAAGATGCATATTTCCTTAATAAAAAAAAAATGTTTCTAAGTTTTGGCTTAACTAGAGTTAATCCATGATCAAAATTCTTATTTTAATTTTAATTTTATTTTAATTTCTCTCCTTAGAACCCTATTTTTTTATTAAAAAAAAAAACACTTGCACATTTTGTTGTCATAAAAAAATTATAGGTAAAAGATAGGATTTATGTTCAATAAATAACTTACCATGGAGGTGATACTCCAAAGTCTTGTTGGGCACAAATTCGTAAACCAACATTCGCTGCCCTCCAGCAATACAGTATCCAACAAGGGACACCAGATGACGATGATGAACACGGCTAATAATCTCAACTTCAGCCTGGAATTCTCTCTCTCCCTGTCCACTACCGGACTTAAGGCTCTTGACTGCAATCTCCTTTCCGTTAAGCAGCACACCCTTGTGCACGAAGCCAAATCCGCCCTGTCCCAATAAATTAGCCTGATCAAACCCATCAGTAGCTGCTGCAAGCTCATCATATGTGAAGGTACTTTTGTTGAGCCCAAGAGCAATGTTTGGTGAAGGAGGGGGCAAGGGCGGACGGTGAGGAGAGAAACTGGAGCTCATTTCACCGCTCGCCATCATCATTGGTGGAGGCGGAGGAGGTCCATGCCATCCATCACCTGATGATGCTCCCATTTGATCTGGTGATTGGTTTATCTTCATCATGTGATCTGTCCCAACTGGCGATCCTTTGTGCCAACTTGTTTGGAAGGAGCTGCTGTAATATTGGTCACTACCTGTGCATAAGCCATTGCATAGAATAAATGAACATCCAATGTTGTTCAACTAATGAAGCAGAAAATCTCCTTTAACAATGTCAAAAGATAGGAATTATTTTCAGACGACCTGAGGAGAGCCGGATCCATTTTCAAAACGAGATCCTCTTATATTAAAATGTGCAAAGTCAATGATTAAAATTTCAAAATGCACGTAATAGATAAATAGGTGATTAAGATTTTGCTAAAACTTAATTGAAATCAGATGCAAGATTACACATCAGAGAATTAACATTGTTTGAGATGAATTAGCATAATTTATTTATACTAGACACGATACCAAGTAGATAAAGTTAATCAATACCTTCTTGGTAACCCCCATAGAATTGCATATGTTTATTCTTTTTCTTCTTTCTTTTGCACAAAGTTGCTCCACATATGAGCATGAGAATAATCAATAACCCAACTCCCACTGATACTCCAACTATAATTTTTATTTGATCATTATTTAAACCACTGTCATCTGAAGAAGAAGAAGAAGCTGGTGGTGGCGGTGGTGTTGGTGATGATCTGTGTGGCGGAGGGGGTGAATGGGGTGTAGAAGGTGATGAAGTATTACTGTTAAGAGGTGGGGGTGGGGGTGGAGGTGAACCTTTAGATTTCGGTGGCGGAGGTGGTGAAGACGAAGTACTATTTGGTGGAGGTGATGCATTTGATGGTGGGGGAGGTGGTGAAGACGAAGTACTATTTGGTGGAGATGATGCATTTGATGGTGGGGGAGAAGCTGCATTGGGTGGAGGTGCAGGTGGTGAAGATGTGGGAGATGATGAATTTGTTGACGGTGAAGGTGGAGAGCTGTCATCGGGTGACGCAGCAGCAGAAGTATTTGGGGATGAAGACATTTTTAGTTTGTTATGTCATGAAGCACTTCCAGCCAACAAAGGTTATGTATGTCTGCAAAGAAGCCGCCACCGGAAACTACACCTCTCCCCCAACTGCAAGTCTCAATATACGCAGACCCCTGAAAATAATGTCGGCATTAGTATACATCGATCAGTTGCCTATGACAAATGTGTTGTCGACCATTAACCATCATTCTACAAGGATTTATTTGCGTCTCTAACAAATGATTAATAACTTTTGCTTATATTGTTGTTATATATTCATATTTCTAATCTGTCCCGAATCACTGACCATAAAGGATGTTAATAGAGAAATACCTGAAAGAAGAATATCGATATGTGGGATCTCAAAGCAAAGACGCAGAAAGATTTCTGCATTGTAAAATTCCCATTCTAGGGAGCAAGTCCAGTCATTTTGTTTGGCTTCCTACAAAAGAGTTCTTCTATCCACTTGTCTTTTGCTACTGTTGTTTAGCTCATTCAATCTGTTATAATGTTTTTACTATTTCAAGGCCTCCAAAGCTTATATGCTTTTTCCCCTCAGTGGACGAATGAGAACCCTTTAAATCACTTCCCCCAATAGCCTAACAGTTCATCAGATATAAACTCTTATCCGCAATGGACGCCACTTTTCACACTTTGTAACAAACCCAAGTTGACATGATCCAATGCAAGCATTTTGAATAACCAAGTGTATATTTTTAGGTAGCATACATGTAGAGGGCCACAATCGCGATAAACTTTTTTTTCTTTAAATTATTATTTTGCTCCCAAGCTCTTTTATCTTTTTTTTTTTTTGAAATTTTTATTTTTAATAATTAATTAAAATAATAGAAATATAAAAAATTCAAAGGAATGAGGTGAACATGTCGTGCCATCATTTAAATACCTATAACTTATAACTAAATTATTTAATTGTTTATTATTACTGTAATTATAAAAATAAATTAGAAACATTTTTATAAAATGTCGCAACCAACAACACACTAGCGACATCAATCATTTTCCTATTTTTAGCCATATATGGGTTGCCTTAATTCATGAAAGTTGGCCTTGACAAACTCCTCTAAAGGCTCAAAACTTCTTTAGAACAATGGTTGAAGTGGTCATTCCCCTCTGAACAATCATCCTAGATGCAATTAACTTCAAAATTAAAATTTTCAACTATTTCAAACAAAAAGATTCAAATATAGCAATTCACCCTAACACCACAAAAAATGGAGGATTAGCATGGAGGATTATCGACGACTAATTTCGTCGGTAATCCGTCATCTAAAAAATTAGTGACGAATCAAAGCAGTAATTAAAATCATGGTCGCTAACAAAATTTGTGACAGAATATATAATCTGTCACAAATATTAATGATGGATAAGTTTAACGATATAAGATAATCCGTCATTAGTTTTTGGTCCAGGAATATCTGCTATCTGTCGTTAATTTGCAACGGATTAACAACAAATAATTCGTCTCTAAAGCTTAAAATTTTATTTTTTATAGTTGTTAGATGACACACACACACACATATATATATAATTTACTTATTTAAACTTGCAAAAAAAAAAAAAAACTCCCAAATAATCTGCCTAATTATACCACCAAATACTTCACATGCATATGTGTTCACATTCACATAGCATTTTTACAGTATTGCACATAATTTAAATTTCAAGGAAACCAAAGTTTAGATATATATTGAATTAAAAAAAATTTAAGTTTCCGATCATTGAGGCTATGTGTGTTTTGGGTAATTATGAATTTGAATGTAGGTTTGCACAATCCATAAACTCAAAAACACATATATCATTAGTAAATTTTGGTAAGAAATAATTACAGGATATCATTCAAACTTGTCATGATTCTTGTGTAAATATTTATTAACAAAATTTATTGTTGATGTTTGTGATTTCGAATTGGTTGACCAAGACAAAACTGCATTCAAAGTCACCATTTTTCAAAATACGAAAGCAGTCTCGATGTACTTCACTTTATAAAAATTTAATGATATGAACTCAACTAACAAAATTCTCCAAATATATTCACAAATTATTTAACTCAAGTCATTAAATTCACAAAATGAACTAAATTCACTAAATTAGCTAAACTAACTATTTCTCTAAATATATACATCACATTATTTATGTAAATTCAAAAATTAACTAAACTAACTATTTCTTAAAACATACACCTCACATTATTTATCTAAATTAACAAAATTCACAATATTAACAAAATTCACTAAATTAACTAACTAAATAAACTATCTAATATATTCTCAAAATATTTATCTAAATTCATAAAATTCACAATATTGACTAAATTAACTAAATCATTTCAACAAAAATATTTATAAAAAATCGCTATATTATTTCAAATTGTAATATAAAAATACACAAAATTAACTAAATTATTTATAAAAATTCACTCAATTAACTACATTAACGAAGTTATTTTAACAAAATTATTTATGGAATTAACTAAGTTATCTACATTAACTATATTCACTAAGTTAAACTAAATAAACTAACTACATTCTGTAAATATATTATCAAATTATATATGTAAAATCACTAAATTCACAAAATTAATTAAACTAACTAATTCTATAAATATATTTTTAAATTAAGTTAAAAATTCACAATATTAACTCAATTAGTTAACTTAACTGACTAAGTTATTTCAAAGAAATTATTTTTCAAAATTTACTAACCTAACTAAATTCTCTAAAATTATTCTCATATTATTTTATCTAAATTCACCAAAAATTCACAAATCTAAATGTGGTATACGAGTGGTGATCGCGGCCCACAAGAGACACACAATAAGATATTGTATTTTTCGAATGTTATTAATGTGGGAGGGACAGCCTTGTGGAGCCAGCCCTTGTGAGTTTGGAGTTGCCTTTCGACCACAGTTGGGAAATAGAAAATGAGTCAATAAAACCCCCTTCCCCTATTAGAGATTCTGGGTTCGGAAAGTCATCATTTACTGGACTATATTCTTTAATATACACGTCTTAAATCGCTTATCGCATTACCCTAGTTTCGGTTTTAATGATGCATTTACCACACTTGAATATTAGTCAATTTAAAATGACATTGGATTGATAGTTGAAATGCGGGATAATTGGAATTGGTGTGCATATTGAAAATATATTAATAAAAAGCAAACAAATAAACAAATACAAGAAACATGATAAATCAAACAATCAACATATGTTTTTCACATAATCAAGTAAGCAAGTAGCAAGTAGCACACAAGCATGCAAAAAAAAAAAAAAAAAAGAAGAAATGGGGAAAGAGATTAAGGATTACAACCTTGAAATAGCCTATTCAAATCAATACATCAAAATGAAAAATAAATAAAGGGGAATTGGGATTAAGGATTACATCACTTTGATAATTTCCTATTCTATTAAATACATCAAAAATAGAAAATAAAAGAAAAATTATATTCTAATAATCCCTACAAAACAAAGGTTAGTATGCAAATACATGTAAGCACACATCACATTTATAAAAATTATATAGATTCCATCCATTCATATGATAACGAATTAAATTAAAAAGAAATAAATCAAAATAAAAAAATCATTAAAGCAAATAAACAAATAGAGATGCTAATGAAGATGCAAGATTTGAGTAATTGATTAAGATGAATACTTCAAGTGATTCTCAAGACATCGCTCAAATTGGGTGATTAATCACAAGGTCATTAGTATTTTTTATCCAAATAATGATATGAATGCAAGTGATTAAATAAATAAATATGCAAAAGATAAAGTGAAGAAAAATATTTTATTAAATATTGACTATTAAATGAATGAATAAAATAAATAATAAAAAGAATATTTTTAATATAGCCAAAATAAATTATTAACATAATAAATATTGAAAATTATATTTTTAGTGAAAAAAGATTATCTTCATGCATAAATCTACATTTTACATTAAAAATATAAAATATAAAGATATACTTAAGATATAAATTTTCTACTAAAGCATACTAGAGCATAAGATATAAAATGCAAATTTTATATTAAAATATAAACTTTATATTAAAAATATCAACTTTATAATAAAAATATAAATTTTATAATAGAAATATGACAAAAATCTAAATTTCATATTTAAAATATAAACTTCACACTAAAAATGTAAACTTTTATATTAAAAATATAAAGTTTATATCAAAAATATCAATTTTAGCGTGAAAATATGATAAAAATGTAAACTTGACATTAAAAATATAAACTTTAAAAACAAAATAGTAGCTTTTTGTGTCAAAAATAGAAATTTTAATGTAAAAATTAATGCACACTTTAATATAAAAATGAAAACTTTATTAAATAAAAATGTGAACTTTAAGGTGTAAATGATGATGATGTCAAATATCACAAAAATGCAATAAACACATAAATAAAATATCTAAACAAATAAACAAACACTGCCGGATATTTTTTCTCCAACTTCTACACCATCACCATATATATCACTAATTCACAAATATATTTATCAAAATCACAATTTCAACACAAAATAAAATAATAATAATAAATATGCACGGAATGATGCAAGGAAGATAAAAATGATGAATACAAAATAATAGAAGATAAAAATAAAAATAATAAAGAACATATGTAGAGATGAAGAGAATATGATTAAGAAAATAAAAATAAAAATGATTGAGAAGATGAAGAAAATAAAGAAAGTGAAGAAAAATAAAATGATAAAATAAATAAATAAAACAGAATTTTTAAAATAAAATAAAAATACAAAATATATTAAAAATATAATTTTTGATGAAATGATTAAATGGGCCCTCAGCGGGCTTACCCTTGATACGTGCTTTGATAAAGTAGTAGTTCGATTTAAATTTTTGGTTCTCAAATCCTAAAAATAAAAGTGAGATTTTGTGATTTGAGTGTTTTGGAAAATGGATTTCCATGAGTCGTTCACCTATTGTACAAGGTTTGAGGCTAAAAACATTAGGTTTTTAATGCTTTTGGCTTGATTAAGTAAATAAATTCATCCTAAAAATCGTCCAGATAGCCAAAAGTCCTATGAATATTCAGAAATGATTAATTTATAGAAAATTCAGACTCATGTAAAAACCCACGCACGTGAATAGTCAATCCACGAATGTGGATTGATGAATTGCGTAGGTCTTTTTAATACCCACACGTATTCATCAATTCCACTATGTTTTCAAGTCGTTTTTGGGTCATTAATTTTTTAAATCTTTGAAGTTCCAGGGGTCTTTGTTAAGACCCGTAAATTTAATAAAAACGTTAATGTTTAAAAAATGAGTTTAATTAAAATTTTATTATCTAATTAATTGATTTATTATTTGATGTTAAAATTATTTATGTTAATATGTTTAATTTAATTAGACTTTTTGGTTTATTATATGTATAAATACATTTACATTTGTGTGTGTGTGTGGTTTATTATATATATATGTATATATAT
>CATIWK010122696.1:0-13070 GCA_949634005.1 Mallotus japonicus
AAAAATCAAATAAACAAATAATACATCCATGAACATATACTTAAAATTAGATAAAAGAAAAAATATATTTTTTTATCGGTTTCAATTTTCTTGAATAGTAATGTAAAAGTTTGATTCTTTTAAAAATGTTTAAAAAACTTATTTTTAAATATACCAAATTAATATTAAAATATGCCTATAAAATCATTTGGAGAAAAATATAATTTTAATTTATGTGCAAATCATCAAAAAAAAAATTCTCTTATTATATAAACCAAAAATATAAATAAAAATTAAGATTCAAAACAAAGCCTTTTATAGTGATACGTTATATATAAAGGAACAATCAAAACATACTTCTTTAGTCAAAAGCACAATTGGGAATATATATATATATAACTCTTTTGTATTTGCAAAAGGATTCCAATTCTTCGAATTTGGACACACAAAATTCAAATTAGTAAATAATAATAATAATAGCATTATAAGTCCTATGTATTTTTTTTTTTGTAATTTTAACAAATGAGTTCTAAAATAATTTATTAATAAATAAATATTATAAATTTTCAAAATCATCACCATTATTTTACTAGACAGCGAAAATAATTTTCTGTTAAACAACTCTTTAACTTATAAATTTTAGTTCTTAAATTTCAAAACAAAATTAATATCTTATAACTTTCTTATTTTTTATTAATATTTTAGAAAATTTAGTGATTTGTATAATTATTTAAAAATTTAAAGAAATAAATAATTATTATCTAATTATATTTTAATTACATAAAAATTAAAATTAAAAGTATTTAACTTAAATCATTTTCTTAAATTACAAATCAAAACTAAAATTATTTGAAAATAATAATTTAAATTAAAATAGTGAAAACAAGGACCCATGATTATATTAATATATCACCAATTAAAAATTAAATAAAAAATTAGGTATTACAATTTTTATATTAAATTTTAGTTTTATGTAATTCTAAAAATATTAAAAAATTTTACAATATTTCTAAAAAGTTAATTTTTTATATATAAAAAATGTATATACTTTAAAACTTTTTAAAATTAAAATTTAAAATTTAAAAATTTGTTAATGATTTTTTTTAAAAAAACTAGCTGACATGATTAATAGAAATAATTTTCAGATTTTATAATCTTTATTTATTAATAATTAATAATTAATAATTATTAAATTAAAAAATTATTACACTTCTGATGCTATTATTAAAAAAAATACATTGATCAATATATATATATTGAGCATTACCAAAAAAAATATATATATATATTGAGAAAAAAAAGAAAGAAAAACTCATAAAATAAAAATCAATGGTTTAATGGAGAGAAGAAGGAAACTCACAAGAAGCACATAACTGCTATTTTGAAGATTTCCCTTTCTTCTTTATAATATTTAACATTCCTTTATAACTTCTTTCAAATTCATTATATATTCTTGAATTCTATTGCTCTTTTTTACTCCTCCTCTTCTTCTTCTTCTTCTTCTTTTTATTTTCTGTTTGTTTCCTGAGAAAATAAACAAAGAAGAAAAGAAAAGAATTTGAGCAAACTAACAATCTTTAATTCTAAGCTACAGTTAAAGGGTATGTTAGTTTTCTATCTAATTGCTTGATGATTCTCAATTATAGTTTCTTCCACTGATTTCTCGTGTGTATGATCTGTCGATTTTTGCTTCATTATTGTTGTGATTTTGTTTGTTTGTGTTGAACAGTGATGGATCTGATTTGCTATCAGTGAAATTCGGTTTCGTATGTTTTTTTTTTCTTTTTCTTTTAATTGGGTGTGTGTATGTCCTTGACTTGCATTTTGTAGTTGTGTGTTTTATTTTTATTTTTCTTGTTTTTGCTTTTAATTGAGTTGCAAATTTGAGATGCAGCGGTACTGAATTGAAATTGAAGTTGAAAGATTTGAATTTCAATTGGGTTATATGCTTTTGATCTGTTATAAACTTGTCGGACTCCTCTCATTTCTGAATTATTTCGCGGATTTATTTCTTGTTTCATTGGCATAAGCACCAGAAAGCTTAAAGTTTTGCTTAAATGATCAAATCCCCATATGATTTCTATATGTGAAGCACATTGGTATAGTCTTCAAGGTCTTAGACAACTTGTATAAATTACGCCATCGTAAATGCTTGATCTAAAGGCATCTCAAAGAGAAAGGGTGCTATTGATTGGCATTTTAGAAGTGTGCTAGATTTGTTTGTAATATTGGTTTGTTCAATCTGCTAGCAACCACTTTTATTCTGTTTATGATTTTGGGAACCTGTTTGTGCTCTCACATTCAATTTTCAAGTTTTAATTGTTTACAATCTGTGTTTCCACCATCAAAATTTTCGTTGAATTGATGTTTTATTGTATTTTATGGTATTTTTCTTGTATCCACCACTGATATTTGCCTGTCCTTTTCTTCTCTTAAATTCGCAGTTTTAACTGGTGAATTTTATATAATTTTTCTTGCCTACAAACATGGTTCTTTCTTGTGATTTGTAGTAATTGTTATTCAAATATGCATTGTCAATGCAGATACATTCATTATCGCATTTTGGAGCTTTTAAGATATGCTTCTTTCTCTTATGAAGAGCAAATAGTGAAGATTCTGTTGCTAATTGGAAGAGTAGATCAACATGTCTTCACCAAGCAAGGCTGATAGGAAGGCAGCTCTTGATACTGCCTCATGGATGTTCAATGTTGTCACATCTGTGGGAATAATCCTTGTCAATAAAGCACTGATGGCTACCTATGGTTTTAGTTTTGGTATGTTCTCTTTGATTATCTATCAATTTCTTATTAGAATATGGCTTGCTAGCAATTCATTGAATATTTCTATAACTTATTGATACACTTCTGGTGTTTCAATAAGATTGCTTTTCTTAGCGACACTTTTCCCTTTTTAATTCTATTTGATACTGTTCTCTTTATAATGATGTGAAGAATAGGTGACAGAAAGGGTTCCTTCCCTGTTTATCTTCTCATTCATATAGAAATATTTTGGCAAATTTTTATTTATTTAGTTATTTGTATGGTGTAGCTTGATAAATCCCCATCTATGACAAGTCAATAAGAGTTATTGAAATCATGAATTCTAGAGTTTAAAAATCTGTAATGATATCCATAGGATTCCTTGAAAAATATTTATAAGGCACAAAGTTTTATTCTTGTCCTGTTAGAATTAAGCAAGAGTCCCTGATATCGATTTGCTTTTCTTCATGCACACTTTCCTGTTGATTCCTTTTAAATTACCAATATTTTGATGTATAGGAAAATTTTTAAAATGGTTAATGTGTTGGATGTTTGTGCAGCTACACTTGTTGTAAGACCAGTTACAAGATACAACTATGATTTGTTCAATTACAATTATTATAGTCCAGATAACCTTGGTTCTATAAGGCAATCATGTGATATATGTTGCACATCCATGGAGTAGTGTTTTTTCCCCCCTCTTTTAATAATGCACACATACTCAGACAAGCAAACGTATATGAAACTCCAAGTTTTAGGGCATTATATACCTTGTGAACTATGAAATTTGAAATTTTTAATTTGGCACACGATGTATGTCTAACAATGGAGACTTATGCTAAATCTAGTCTATTAAAAGAATGAGATTTGAGTTTGCTTCATTTATTTTACATGATAAAGTTGTATCTGCTGGGGCTCCCAGCAATCCAGTATGAAGAACTCAAAAAAAGAATTGATGAGAGTACTTTAAAGTCTACAAAATTTCAGGGTTTCATTTTTTAGATTTGTTTTTTCCTCCTTATCTCAAGCTTCTCACTGTCTTCATATTTTCAACAACCCTAATTTTGTGTTTCTTTTAATCCTACGCAGCTACAACATTAACTGGCCTGCATTTTGCCACAACTACCTTGTTAACTTTTGTTCTCAGATGGCTGGGATATATCCAGCCATCTCATCTACCGGTGTCTGAGCTTCTGAAGTTTGTTTTATTTGCTAACTTTTCTATTGTTGGAATGAATGTGAGTTTGATGTGGAATTCGGTTGGATTTTATCAGGTGAGTTTCAGTGAACTGTTAAGTGTGTTCTTTCTTTGTTGTGAAGATTCTGAAGGTTAACATCTTATAAGAAAAAAAATATTCCTTTTGAAACTTGCTTTCAGATTGCAAAGTTGAGTATGATACCAGTATCATGCTTCCTGGAAGTTGTCTTGGACAATGTGCGGTATTCAAGGGACACAAAGCTTAGCATAACAGTAGTTCTCCTTGGTGTTGCAGTCTGTACTGTTACAGATGTAAGTGTCAATGCCAAAGGATTTATAGCTGCAGTGGTGGCAGTGTGGAGCACTTCCTTGCAGCAATATGTAAGCTAATCTGTCCATTCTCTCTCTATTTATGTAAATGATGGTTCTGCATACAAATTGGTATTAACCTGGAACATGTTTTGGGTGGCAATATTATGATTCATCTAGGGTGTAAGATCTACTTGTAGTTGTTTTTTTATAAGGCATAATGACCAAAAAATTTGAAACCTTTTAATGTATTTGCAATTTTGATCAAACCTTTAATTCTAACCTAATTTCATGTGTTAGTTGCAATTCTATTCAATCTAATGCAATTGACTTTTAATTGCATGCGCTTTACTCAATACTGTATAAAATAAATATATTCTATTATTTTAGCATCATTACTACGAGCATTTGTAATTCAAATAATATAAATAAAATCTCAATTAACTTTTTAAGTTGGGAACAGACAATTTTTAATTGTTTAAAATATGAGAATTTTAACCATCTTGAAATCTGAATTCGAAACTAAAAACACAAAAGAAATTAAGATAGTATTAATTTCATCTAATGTGGCTGCCATATTGGCTAGAAATTAGTAATTTGAATCAATTACACCAAGTTGGCTAGAATTACAACTAAAAAGTAAAATTAGGTTAGAATTGAAAAAATTAAAAGATAAAAATAAAATTTCAAAAAAAAAAAAAAGTGCAAAAAAAGTTTTGGATTTTTTTTGGTCATTAGGCCTTTTGAATACCTTTCCTTTTCCTCTTTCTCAGAAACATACTTTGGCATTCTTGACATCATTGTTCAATTGTTTAATAAGAGTAATTCGTTAACCTGTATTTCTACCCCTGTGGATGCTACTGGACTTGCTGATAAGCAGGAGTAGGTTGTAGTACGCATTGCATTTTGATGAATAAAGCCTAACAGTATTCTATTTCTTAGCTTGGTTACGTACCACAGTTTATGACATTGTTGGAATTTTATTTGTGTGCAGTATGTACATTTTCTTCAACGGAGGTATTCTCTAGGATCTTTCAACTTATTGGGGCACACTGCTCCAGCACAAGCTGCATCTCTGTTGGTAGTAGGACCCTTTTTGGACTATTGGTTGACAAATAAAAGAGTTGATACCTATGCATATACTTTTACATCTGTGGTAAGTTAGCGAATTAATTAACTGAACTCTAGGTAACATATGACGCACACTTTATTGCACAGACAATCACACATAAGTTGCCATGCTCTCTTGGTGCACACTGCACAGAAAATCACATGTATATTGCCATGCATTCTTATTACTTATTGTATGCATATCCTTGTCTAATACGAACTTTTATAGTTGAAAGTTGGTGTTAAATTATGGCATCCTGGACTCTGTTCATTCAATGCCCATAGGATTGAAGGGGTCATTTATCGCAACAAGCTAAGGCTTGATTGATGACAAACGCTAGAGCAATTTGTTATATGGTGACAAAATGTAATTCTAAGCTACCAGCAATATTTTATAAAATGTTCTATATCTTTAGGTATGAAATGGTAAAAAAATCTGCACAGTTTAGGGCTTTGGTGGCACTAGAGTCCCACGTTGATATATTTTTAAATTGGATCAATCTCCTTTGTTTGGGTGTCTTCATTTGACAACAGTTTAGGCTATTAGGCTAAATAAGTTGCTATAATAGGTTTGACGAACAGCAGCTCTAATTTATAAAAACATGTACTCAAGTGTCCTATTCAGCTAATTTGGATTTTTAATTTGATTCAAATTAATCTGAAAGTTGAAAAACATTAGATCTCCAAATTTAGTTATTTGAAGGTTTTGGTCTTTCATGGGAAACTAAGAGGCCATTTGGCTTTGCAAAAAGAAATGGTCAGAATTGGAATTCAGATGATACTTGGATTCTTAGCACTTGTTTTGCATACAAAATTGCATGGGAGTTAGAATGTGATTCCTCAAAAAAGTGGAATTACCCATTTCCACTCTCCCCAAGGATCAAGTTCCTATTTCCATGGGAATTAGATTTTGGGCAGTAGCTATTTTCCATGTGGAATTCAGAATATAGAAATTAAACTTTAAATAAATTAGTAATTAATTTGTTAAATTATTTTAAAAAGTTAAGTAAATAATGTTTTTATCATTGATAGACTATCACTTGGGAGCAAGTGGAGTCGATCAATTTCCAGAATTTAAAATATTTGTTGTAGTTATATATTCTTATGGTTGACCCCATTCAACTTGTATTTTTGTTCCCCTTGAGAATCTAATTTTATAGTTTGACCCCACTAATATCTTAACCTAATTAAATTTTACCCTTTATAAAGTGCTAATTTTAATAACAAGTTATTAGTAATTCATGTTGTTTATGCGGTTATGCCTTTTATCAAATTTAAGGCATATTAATTCTGCAGCCACCTGTACTTGTATGAATTTTTCACTTTGCTCCATGTATTTCTAGTTTTGTCAAGTTAACACCGTAGTTTGTCTATAGCCTATTATATAAACATCCGTTTGCATTGTTGGCAAAACACGTAGGATGACGCTAGCATATACATAGTAGTAAAATGGCAAATTTATGCAAGTACATGGAGCAAAATGGTAAATTAATACTAGTATAGGTAGTTGAATCTCCTAATAGGTGTTTATATAATAGTATATAGACAAATTGAGATATTAATTTGGCAAAATTGGAAGTACAAGGGGCAAAGTGAAAAATTCATGTAAGTACAGGTGACTACAAATGTAATATGCCAATTAAATAATAAGTAGCTATTGAGTCTTTTTTGGTAAATGCTACTTGGTAACGGATAGTTTTGTGGAGGTTTGAGATTTCAATCTCTCAACAAAACATAAAATTTTATACAAAAAGGAAATTTTAGGGCGACATCAAAAAGAATTCAAGGTCTGTCATGAAATTATAAAATTTTTATGAGATTTTTTTAATCTTTACATACACTCATTTCCTTTTCCAAAAATGACCTCTCGAACATAATTTTAAGATTATAAATAAAGTAATTCAATTGGTTTTTATGAGGATACTAGTAAACAAGTAAAATTTGTTTTCATGTCAGTGGCTCAAAGTCATGGCCACACCACTACTGGCATGTGGAAACTAAGTAATTAATTGATGTAGACAAATTTCTTATGTAAAAAAAAAAAAAAAAAAAAAAATTTGGCTTTATCAATTAATTTTGGTCCTTGTGGAAATAAGATAACCTTAAATAAAATTAAGAATAAATGTAATATCAAATTATTATAATAGTTAATTTAATTAATTAAAAATCTGTTTTTTTTTATCAATACGAGCATGCCATGTGGAATCATCTCAAGAAACTTTAAATTTAATAAAGTACATCAATTTCTAAAAGTTTAGATAAATAATAATGTACGATACTTGAGAAAATATCCAAACCAAGTAAAATTATTAAAATACTATTAATTTTGTTTCTTGTTCTTGGAAGAAAATACAAAACCTTGCAGGGAATCCTATTTTGATTCCTTAGTGAACCAAACAATTGAGGGAAATCCCTTCAAAATAATAAAACAATTGAGGAATATCACCATTGTGATCCAACTCTGATTTTAAAGTTTTAACCACACAAGGGCTGGAAAAATTATGATCTCCTATAAGTAACTGGCGAGGATCCAAAATAAATGTCAGAAATTAATCCTATTAGCATTCATACAAAAGTACTTGTGAGATTTAAAGCTGTAAAGTACTAGTCTCACAACTAATTTCTTTTTTTTTTCTTAACATTGATAGGTCTTCTTGAAAAAATAAAGATAATAGAGAATTTCTTTAAAATGAGAGATGGGCATGAGCTATGGAGCAGTCATAATCGATAGCCCAACATCAAAGGGAAAATATTATTTTAACCTGAATCTATATATATTTAAGTGTCAACCTCTAAGGTATATATTGTGAGAGACATCCTATAATATTCTGATTGTCAAATAAATAAACACGTCAAAATAATTGGTCCTTTTTTAGCATAGGTGATTGATCCTTGCTTAATTCTTCAATTCTTACATTGATGGTTATGTTCTTATATGCATGCTATAAACAGGCTGGACATGTTCTGTTTCATACTTATTAGCTTGACAGTGTTACTAGTTTACAGGCCGGATTTCTGCATAATGCACTGTTCACTAACAGCAGCTATTATATGCTAGCAGTTGTATTAAGTTTTAACTGATTCAAACTGTTCCTGTTTGTCTGCAGTTGTTCATAGTCCTGTCATGCACCATTGCAGTAGGAACAAACCTTAGCCAATTTATTTGCATTGGCCGGTTTACTGCTGTGTCATTCCAGGTGCTTGGTCATATGAAGACAATTCTCGTCCTGATCTTAGGATTTATTTTCTTCGGGAAAGAAGGTCTTAATGTTCAAGTGATCCTAGGTATGCTCATTGCAGTAGCTGGAATGGTTTGGTATGGAAATGCCTCGTCGAAGCCAGGAGGGAAGGAGCGCCGTAGTCTTTCAATGAATGGCAATAAAGGTCAAAAACATGATGGGTTATCAAACTCCACTGAGGTGGATGATAAGGTTTAGTTTCAGTTACAGGTCTGAAAGAAAAGAGCAAATGGACGAAAAGATATTTGATATTGAGCATCTTAGATCAGCTGATTTCAGGAATCTCTTTACACCTGGGAGGTCATGATCCCCAGCTATTATAATTTTAATCTTTTTTTTTTCTTTATTTATTTTTTCCACCATAGATTATTTTCTGGTTCTTGAATTTCTTCAGGTAAAAGATGATGTTATTGAGTGAGATGCAAGTTATAAAAATAAATACTACATTGTTCAGCCATCTTTAATAGTAATTTATTTTCACATTGAATCTCAAAACATTTGTTGCACGAAAGCCTGGACTCCCCTCGGGCTGTCCCTTGTGCAGTTTTCTTCCTAACAACACTGCTTACAAGGCCTGGAATGCACAAACCATATTGCACCCATTATTCGGAATGTGCAGGAAAACGTCATGCAACATATTTTCAAATACTTTAATATTTGCTTCCATTACTCCCAACGCGCCATAACACAATTTTGTTTGTTTGTTTGACCAAAACCTGGGGCAGTGCTTTCGCGTTTCGACCTGAGATGGGCTTGAAATGTCTATATTGGCACTTGGGGCATATAAATAAATCATACTAGAGATCATCAAAACATAAAATGACACAGTAAATGCCCATAAATGTTAGGTATGGAAAGGAATCATGAATAATTGAGGTATAATATGGACAAGGGAGTGCTTGTTTCTTTACGCATTGTGGTCCCAAAAATAACTGGTCTGGCTATTACTAACACTATTATATAGTACTAACCTGAAACCAACACGGGGAAAAATCAGAGTTCCTAATGAAAGCACTAGATGTAAATGAGTTGAGTCGAGTGAAGTTTGACTAATTTAAGCTTGGTTTATTTAAAATCAAATTGAGATCATATCGAATTCGTTATATCATTTAACATTTACGAGCTGTTTACGAGTTTAAACAAACTTAAACTTTTTTTAAAAAATAAAAATTATAAACTATAATAATTCATTAAAAAAATGTAAAATAAATTATTTACTGAATAAATTAAAATATATTTAATAAAACTCGGATTTTATTTTTAAAATATTTTTTACATTTATTATGAATAAAAATTTATATATTATATATTTTATATCAAATTATTAATACATTAAAATTACAAGATAACTCATGAATTTTTATTTTAAATTGTTGAGGAACTTCAGGAGTTAAAGATTTGTATAATTTGAATTCAACTCATTTATTAAACGAACTTTAAGATACAAACTCGAATAAATTTTTATCAAATCAAATTTCAAATAGCTCGATTCATTTATAGCCTCAGCCTAATACTAAGGTATGGAGGAAATAATGCAGAAGTATCATTATTATTATTTGTGGTTAATGTAGACATTAATGGAGTGTTTGATACCTACTGCACACGTGCATATGCTCAGGCTGAAAACGATAAGGAGTGCTTTGAATTTGGTGGGCCTTAAGTTGGATATTGAAAAATCTATTTATCTGTTTTACATTGTTTGCATTTATATTTCTTTGCTACGGATGGTGCCCTTTCGCAGTGTTCACGGTTTGGTGAAAACCAAATTCTGTGGTAGATTTATGGTAGAATCCATGACTTGACTTTAAATTACCTGTTTTAGAATAGTGAAGTTCAATCATTGTAATAGCATTTCAGGGCATTTCTTTGTAAAATTATATAATATTTTATTGCATAAATTTCTTTATTAGTATTTAATTGACTACATAACATAAATAATTATTTTCTTTTAAATCACGTACCGATTAATCATAACAACAAATTTTATTTTATTAACTAATCAAACTCAAAATAGTCGAAACGCGATTCGGCTCTAACAATTTGTAAATCTATCCATTATTAAAAATATAAAGAAAAATATCATTTCTTTGTAAGAATAATTCATTTTAATGTTACCACTTAACAAGAATTACATGAATAATTTGATTATGTTTTTTTTTTTTTTTGCCCATTTAACAAAAGTAAAAGAAGGTGATGAAAAAGAAAGGTATTTCATTTCACGCACAAAGAGGTAGATCATTCAATCATTTTAGCTGAATGACGGTTAAATTGAATTTGTATTCATGTAAAAGAAAATGATGTCAGAAAGCTTTTGCTTTAATCATTTTTTTGCCCTTTTATGATAAAAAGAAACAAAAAATATCACTTGAAAAAACTTTTTTTTTTTTCTTTGGTTGCAAGAAGAGGCCCTACGTTTTTGTTTCTAATGGGACAACGAGCCATCAAATGCCTCCACTCTTCCTTAGACAGACTGGTAACAGCTACTCTCTCTTATTTCTTGCCCATTCTCATTCATTCCTACTTCGTTAAGCAATACTCCAATATCAATATTAAATCCTACAAAGAGACAAATAATCTATATTTAATATAGATATGACAATACTAATCATATAATAACAGGAATTATCAACAATACAAATTCATATCCAAAGAGATACTGTCGTTATATTTTTATATATATCCTTTATGTCTGTCTTATTTATTCATTTCATCTAATTCTCTATTAATTGCATATATTCAATATATATATATTCTTTAATTTTTTCGTACAAATACTGACTTAAATATTGAAGTGTTTGTCAAAAAAATCTCACCCATTCACTCCGGTCTTCTCACTTGTGCATGTTATACAGTTGAGTTAAGTTTGAAGCTATTAGTTAGCTTTCATTGCTTAATGGTCAAATAACAACTTAATATATATATGACTTTTTGAATTAGTATGTTTCACAGTTTATTCTCTTAATTTATAAATTAATTATTTTATTATATTATATTAATTTATCAAAAATATAACATACGAATAAATATTTTCTTAATGAATTTAAATATTTAAATAGTTTTGTTTTAACTTATAAAAATGCCATATAAACACTTTAAATAGTGTTAATAAGTTTTACTTTTAGAGTAAATAAACTTCTATCAACATTACTGAGAAAAATGAATAAATGGAGAGTTTAATGAGCTTCTAGTTCTGTTCCAACAATTTATTAGAAAGTGTGGCTTTGGTTGACAATTCTTTCCTTCTAATAGTGTTTGGATAATGCTATAACTTAGCTGTATAATGCTATACCAAAGAGGAGAAGAACAAAACTGTTGGGTAATATATGCTGCAACTTAGCTGTAATGTTGCAAGAACCTTTTGTCATGCCTATGTACAGATTTGATGGGCTGTGTTGAATTTCAGGAATTTTCTAACAGAATGGCCTTTTGAAACAATATTCCATTTTTTTTAACAAATATCCAGAATTCAGAAGTTTGAAACAATATTCCATTTTTTTTTTAACAAATATCCAGAACCCAGAAGTCTGGAGAAATAGCAGTAACATATAACTTATTATATATATATATATAGAACTTCTCAAACAATTGCTGATTGAAAAGTTCTACATGTACAATTAGTCTTATATTGCTGCTATTTCTTTAGAAAAAAGTAAAGTCTTGTATTTAGCCACTAATTCCACATTGAGAATTTATGAAATGATTTTTTAGTTCATAAGCATGACATGTGGTCTTCTCAGCCAATAATTACTTGAGAAGTTCTACATGTATACTAAGTCTTATTTTGCTGCTGTTTCTCTAGATCCTCTGAATTCTAGTTATTTATTTGTTAAAAAAAAAGTATGATTTTTTGACTCATCAATGTGGCATATGATCTTTTCAGTCAACAATTACTTGTATAGTAAGTTATATGTTGCTTCTTAGTTAGCAATAATATTCCATTTCACTTGAGAAGTGACCAATCTCTTTCCATCTCCCTTTCTTATATTATACGTTTATATTACAAAATTGTATTGGTACAAAATTTGTATGATTTTCTATAATTTTTTAATTTTCAAAATTTGATAAACATATTCTAATTTGATTAATTATTTTATAATTTTTACATAATATATTTCTGGTCAAAATTACTTAAGAGAACACATACTTAACCATTTTAAAAAAAAGTTCATCTCAAATATTATATGTATATTTTCTTCAATTTTAACTAAATTATATATTATACTAAAATTATAAATAACTGATAAAAATGTAATTTTTATTAACTTTTAAAATAAATTTATAAAAAATATAAAATTTGATACCAATAGTTGTATGATAAAATATGAAAGAACAGAGAAAATTTTGACAAGGAAAATAATGAAGGTAGGGACGTGGAGCTTTCAAGTCATAATCACTCCCGTGTGCCATTGAATTTTCATTCTCTTTCTTTCTCTTGTACTTTGCATTATCATATAAATAAAGACCAAAAAAAAAAAA
>CATIWK010122707.1:0-20370 GCA_949634005.1 Mallotus japonicus
GACAGTTGGGATAATTTGATGGAAATACAATTAACTTCACTTAAAGGATAGGAAAGTACCTGGAGACAAGAAATCCACTTTGAGGGGTTAAAGAATTGGCAAAGAACTTCATGGTTTTTGTTTATCTCTATAATGATACGACAGTACTTATAGACTCTAGATGGAAATTCCCTTATTTGATCAACAACGGTTGCACTTAAGGATTTTAGGCCATATTCTCCAATCTTTGCATGTATTCATTATTTGTTATGATTCTTTGATTAATTCGGAATTGTAGTTCTAATAAACCATATTTGATTGATAATTAGAATTGATTAATTAGTATAATTAATAGTTAATTAGAATTGTTAGAATAATTGAATAACTTTCACTATTAACATATTACCTATCCATCTTAGTATTTACTCAATTAATATAAAGTACAACAATTCCCAGTGTTCGACACCCTACTTGCTCTATCTAAGTCCTAGAGACTAGGGTATACAATTCTACCCCCATCACCCCCCCCCCCCCCCCCCCCCAAAAAAAAAAAAACACAGAAATTGTAGTTTTTTAATTTTCTCTTGCAGAATTCTCTCACGTTCAGCTTGGGCTCTCTTTTCCTCTTCCAACTCCAATGTTAAGCGTTCCCTCTCCATTTTTTATTGTGAAGGAATTCTTTAGACTTCTAGAATATGCACATACATTTTCTTAGAAAAGGTTAGACAAATAACCAACGTTATCAAACCTGTAATAATGTATTCTGAAGGTTGAGAATTTCCTCTTCTAAATGTTCTGAATGAGAACCCTAATTAAAAACAAATGGCAGTCAACAAGCCTATACTTCCTAAAAATTTAAAATTTAAGAGAAAAATAAATTAAACAATGGAAGTGGAGGACTTCTACATTTAAGCGACCACATCTAACATGCAAGATCAACTAACCTGTAATTTTGCACGAAGGTCCTTAATTTCTTTTTTCTAGGCAGCATCTGTCAAAATCTGTTATGAAAACAAAGTACAGTTCAAGCAAAGAAAATATGGCACAAACAAAAAAGATTTGATTAATATGCTAAATGTAGGTGGGGATCATGTAACATCTTGAAAAGAGCATTTGAAGAAAAATAATTCTGGAAGTGCAAGATAAATTTGAGAAGAACCTCATTCACGACAGAACAATTTATAACATGTAACACACTACTTGCAAATTGAAGGCTAATTTTTATCTCATTTGTATGAATCTACCATTAAATTCAGAATAATTAGAAATACATATCATCCTATTAAAAAGAAAAAATATGCATGATCAGAGCAACAAAAGAAGCAAAGAGCACATGTTTAATAGATAGATTTTTAATTAGATGTTAATTCCTCAGTAAAATTAAAGAAAAATCTAAGGATTATGAAATGCCTATGTTCAAGTCAAAACTTTGTAACCCAGGGAAGCTTGGAAGTGTTAGAAATTTGGAAGCGGGGCCGGGCCTGATGGGAATCTGAATCTTGCAAAAACTGGACCTTTCTCTTTCTTGATATACTTCAACATTCCCCCTCAAATGCAACTGGTCTTCTGCTAAGCCAGTTGTATTTGCCTATTTTTGTCCAACTATAGCCTTCTTATTCTTGATCTTTTTGTCCAACTATGGACTTCTTCTTCTGGTCTTCTGCTAAGCCAATTGTATTTGCCTATTTTTTCTTCTTCTGGTCTTCTGCTAAGCCAGTTGTATTTGCCTATTTTTGTCCAACTGTGGACTTCTTCTTCTTGGTCTTTTTGTCCAACTATGAACTTCTTCTTTCTTCTTCTTAATTTTTTGTTAATTCTGCTAAGCCAGTTGTATTTGCCTATTTTTGTTCAACTATTGACTTCTTATTCTGGTCTTCTGCTAAGCTAGTTATATTTGCCTTTTTTTTTTACAACTATGGACTTCTTCTTCTTGATCTTTTTATCCAACTTTGGACATGTTGATCTTATTGGGCTTGGACTGTCTAACCCATCTTTCTTGGGCTTCTTTTAGTGTCTCTTCATCTTGGACCGAGCTCTGTCTTAGGCTAGCTTTTTATCTTGAACCGGACTCGGTCATGAGCTCTTAAACCAATCTTGGACAGAAGTCTCAGACCGGACTCGGTCATGGGCTCTTGAACCAATCTTGGGCTGGACTCCATCTCGGGCTCTCTTGAACCATGATCTTTTTAGTCTGCTAAGGCACTTGGGCTCTGATACCATGTTAGAAATCTAGAAGCGGGTCGGGCTTTGATACCATGTTCTTCTTCTTAATCTTTATGGACTTCTTCTTCTTGATCTTTTTGTCCAACTTTCGACATCTTGATCTTCTTGGCCTTGGATTATCCAACCCATCTTTCTTAGGCTTCTTTTAATATCTCTTCATTTTGGACCGAACTCAGTCTTAGACTAGCTTTTCGTATTAGATTGGATTCGGTCTTGGGCTAGCTTTTCATCTTATACCAGACTCGGTCATGAGCTCTTGAACCAATTTTGAACCGGAGTCTTAGACCAGACTCGGTCATGGGCTTGAAATTTGTTAGCCTTTAAGCCACGCGTATCGTTTTTTCATTAATTTTAATTTAATTTAATTAGTGTTGTGATGAGAATAAAAAAGGGATTGCAAATTGAGAGGCTTCAGCGATTGGTGGGTGTGTTATACAAGAACAAATTATGTATCATAAGCTTTGTGGTAATACGAGAGATTGATTGTATTTGCAGTTGCATTTGTCTTTTTATGCATAAAAATCAAATTGTTATTTTCAACTTCAAAATGCACATCACTTTGGAGGCCATGCTATTGCTAATCAATCCACAATCCATCATTCAATCTGAGAAACTCTTTGCGAAAATGATGATAAAAAGAGGACTAAAATTTAGCAAGCTCTTATTGGGGTGTCTTCGGCTAATTACAACAATTTGACTAAACATCTTGTCTTGTGAGATAGAACAAAAAATTTCTAATATTATTTTTTTTCTTTTATTGATATATAAGTATAAATAATTTTTTTGTGTATATATATATTATGAGGTATCATTTTTATTTTACAGGATATAGAAAAATTTTATCCTAAGAAATAAATGAAATAAAAAGAAAGAAAGTAGGGCCACAGTGGGCCTAACTAAAATGGGGAAGCCCAATGATTGGGAAAGGTGAGGCCGTTATCTTCCCGCGTCCCCCCTCTCTCTCTCACTCTTTCTCTCGTTTACGGGAAGAGAAGAGAGGTGAAGCTGAGAAATAATGGGTGCTGCTGCTGCTTCCATATCTGCAATTGGTATATCACTGCAATCCTTGACGTTATCTGCCGGGAAAGCTTCAACAAGTGTGCGTAAATTCTTCTCACTTCTCCGATTTCTTTTTAATTTCTTAAACAAACGAACCTCACACGAATAATTGGAGGTTGTTTCAGAAATGGCGCAACAGAGCTATCGCAATCGCTCCTCCTCAATCTCTTCATCAGCCCCATGATTCCTCCTCCCACCGTTTCAATTTATCCGGTTTTACAAATTTCACTTTTTTGTTTTTGTTTTTGTTTTCCTAGTTTAGATGCAAGTCGATCAAATTTAAATATTTTTGGTTTGCTGTGCTGCTAGTTCAAACAAGAGACGCCGGGAGAAGAGAAGTGGTAATGTTATCCTTGGGACCTCTGATTCTGTCATGGAATAATAATGCTTCAAATGATGGAGTAGCTGCCGCATCTGAATTCGCTGACAGTAACTTAATACATTAATTAATTATTGTTTTATATTATTTCTTGTTCTTTCTAAGGTTCACTATATAATGAACAGCTCACTCAGATCTCTTTGTCCATATATATATTTTGTGTAAAATGCAGTGCCAGCAATCCGAGGGAAGGACTATGGCAAGTCAAAGATGCGGTATCCAGACTACATTGAAACTCAATCTGGTCTTCAGTATAAGGTAATTCCCCTCTTCAATGCTAGTCTATTAACAATATCCTTGCATGCTCTCTTCATATTTCTTTCTTTCTTTACTTGCATACTCTAACTGTAGAAGCTTAGTATGTATTCATGTTTGGATTCATAATTAAATAAGAATGCAGGACCTGAGACCAGGAGACGGCCCCAAGCCTAAGGTGGGAGACACTGTTGTGGTAAAGGACTCCTCTTTTTCTTTCTTTTTCTTATTTAAATGCATTTCTTTACTTTTCTGCCTATTCTGTCCCAGCCATATTTAATTGCCTTTTCTTTTCTTTTCTTCTGTGGAAATTTCATTCTTCAGTGTTCAAATAAAACTATCAGATCGAAGGATTCTATTTAATATGGCTCAAAGTTCAGATTGAAATTAGCAAACAAAATAGAACCGTCTGCTGTATTGAATAACCCTCAACATTGACAAGCTCTGAATTATGATTGAATTATTGAGTTCAAACCTTGAAAGTTCAGATAACTGCTTTTATGACCACAAATTCTTCAACAATAACTGTGCAGCTTTCTTTCGATTTATTTGTTTTACTCTCTAATTTTACATAGTTGAAGTTATTTATGAACTGTGAATTTCTTTCAGGTTGATTGGGATGGTTACACCATAGGATACTACGGCCGCATATTTGAAGCTAGAAACAAGACAAAGGGTGGATCCTTTGAGGTATCAAATGTTTCTCATTGCTTTCTGGAGTTGAGGTGCTTAGATAGCTTGACAGTGATTCATCAATTCCTAATATGCAGGGTAATGACAAGGACTTCTTCAAATTCAAACTAGGATCAAGAGAGGTGAGACTTTATTTCCTGTTTGTAAGGCTTTGTTCTTAGGAACTTCTATCTTGGTTCGCACTTATATTAGTCTGTCTTATCTCACATTTGAAGTGTTTCTACTTAGTATTTTGTTCCTTTAGAGTTGTGCTTATATCAGAAGGTGCATTTATTGTCCATTAGTGCAGTGGAAATGCATGGATATGAATTTTGCTGCATGATTGATACTGATATTTGATAATGTGAACTCCATTACACGGTTCCCTTGCTTCCTTAATGCTATACTCATATGAAGTCATAACAAGGCTTCCTGTCTCTTGAATTTTCAGGTAATACCAGCTTTTGAGGAAGCTGTTTCAGGCATGGCTTTGGGTGGAGTTAGAAGGTGCTGCAACTTGTTTTTTCAAACATTACAACTGTCGTCATGAATTTTCCTGCCTGCAGCAGTATATGACTAAAATTTGAGTCATCTGATCTTTTTATTTTTTTTTTAATTTTATTTTCTCTCTTGTTAACTTACATGCATAATGTGCTCAAATTTCACATATTCTTCCCAGTGATGCAGGATAATTGTTCCTCCAGAACTGGGATATCCTGAGAATGACTACAACAGGAGTGGCCCAAGACCAACTACATTTTCGGTAATAACCAAGTCTTTTTGCTGATATTGTGTCACCACTGTATTATTATGTCTATTTTAGGAGGAGAAAATACTTTTGGTTTTGGCAGGGTCAAAGAGCCTTGGATTTTGTGCTGAGGAACCAGGGGCTGATAGACAAAACTTTACTATTTGATATCGAGCTCCTTAAAATCTACCACACTGAGTTCAAATGATCAATCGTCAATGTCAAGATACTCCACTAGGACTTCCAAAATTTAGGTCAGCTCTTATTCCATTGATAATTTCTTTCATTTCAGTAGAGGTTTGTAATTCCTTTGTATAATGAGTTTCTTTGTTCAATCCAGGTGAGCGTAGTCAGTTAGAAAGGATTCATATCATGAAACACCACCACTCAAGGGACTTGCAGAGTTTAGTTCAAGAAGTGGCATCGGCTCTACTTTTTGTTATTAAAACGTTTGCTCTTTCTCGGGGCTTTAATACTTGGATCCAAATATATGTAAATTATTGATGAATTCAAGGTTCAAGGACATTAACATTGCTTACTAGCAACCGAAATACTCATGTTTTGCAGTTGGGAATGCCAATGATTCCTAGTTGGTCCTCTAGTTTTCTCAATGCATCAGATAATTGTACTCTATTTTCTCTTTGAAGGCTATTACGAACTTAGGAGCCTTGCTTAAATTGTCTATGTTACAGAACAAAGCAAAACATGATATTTTGAAGAGAAACTAGATTAAAATCATAAGATTTTTTGTTTGGGTTTGTTTGTTGGCTGTATGAATTATGAAAATGACTTATTTGCTGTCAATGTAATTTCCTCTACCAGCCACATCAAATTATTCCCTTAAACGAACCCAAACCAATAAGTAGAGGGATGTCACACATTGGAGGAACTAAAGGCTATCAATAGGCAAGAGGTATCCAAAGATTCCATACTACAATACAGTTGCTCCAATTTCCAGCTTTACTTTCTTCAAGACTACCAAAACTTTTGACTAAATTTAACTGGAAACAGTCCAGAATGGATTCCGCCAACACAATTCAAGCAGAACCTAAGTGTCGAGCTACATTAATCAACACAAACCTCTGAAAACTAGAAAACGACAACCAGTTATGGAAGGCAAAAAAGCCTCCTAGAAACATAAATAAAACAAAACACAAACAAGTCACAGAGAACATATAATGCCTCAACAACGTTGTTCTCACTAGTTTACTGAAAGCTCCCTGCGCTTGTAGCGCACCATCACCTTTCCTTTTACACCAACCACCATTGCATTCCAGTCAATCTCAGGAAAAGGAGATATCAGCTCAAGCTCAAAATTCCTCAGCAAATGACTCCATATAGCCTTTATCTGCAAATACGCAAAAGGTTCACCAAGGCAGCCGTGCCTGCCACCACCAAAAGAGACATATGAAAATGCTCCTGCCACCTTATCTTCTTCTCTTCCAGCAGCAAATCTGTTAGGATCATAACTGTCTGGTTCCTTATAGATATGAGCAAGCCTGTTTGCAAATGCTGGTGATGTTGCAACTATGTGGCCCTTTGGGATGTCATATTCCTTCCCATCTCGTGTTGTCACGCTAAAATCACTGTGAGAGCTGCGTAACAGCATTATCAGGGGAGGATGGAGTCTCAGGGCTTCCTTAATGCACCGATACAGGACATCCATCTCAGACAAAATATCATGATCGACCTTGTTTCCATGTTTTCTCATCAAGGTTTTCTGTTCCTCCAAAACAGCAGATAAATACTCTTTGTAACGGAGAAGATAGGCCCCAGTCCATGTAGAGGTGATGGAACTTGTGTGCTGACCAGCAAAGAGAGCAGCAATGAGCAGACCGGTAACCTCAGATTCAGTTGTTGGGCGACCATCTTTATACTTTGAGTCAATAAAGCACTGCAACATATCATTCTCTGTTTTGCCAGCAAGTTTACGGGAAGCTATGATACTTGCAAAGATTTCTGAAAGCTTCTTGCGAGCCCTGTCACGGCGACGGTGAGCTGGAATGGGCAGGTATGGGAATAAAACACTGATAGGGAGCATTCCATTGTCCAAATCATGGAACAGAGCAGAAACATCATCAAAAAGCTTATCACGAACTTCTCGACCCAGCAGACATCTACTGGCTGTCAATATGATCAGATGCTCAAGCTCATACTTTAAGTCCACTTCACCACTGTCTCCCCACTTTGAGAAGTAATCCTGCATAGTTCCAAAATGGAAATGTAAAAATTAGAACATGGAATTTCTATACCATATACACAGGTTCATGTGGAAACTTACTTATAACCAAATCATCAACATAAAAACCAAGCAGAACAAAGCTAGTTTATAGAAAATATGCTGATAAATGACAGTTGTTTAACAAGCAATGTAGAGTATTTACAGTTCTTTAACGTATATGTAAAAATTAAAGAGATTTAGGGGGGAATAGTTGACACACTGTTCACAAATCCAATGGTGGCTTTGGCTTAAATTGAGGGGGAAAAAAAAAAAGCAATGCCTAAAATGCAGAGGACTTGAATGAAAATAAACCTTATTTCACATCTGTATCCCCACCACAAATACAACCTTGGAAAGGTTGCTGGTGAATATAACTGCCCTCCACTTTAGCGGGTGATCAAACTCCAGTATATATGGATCCTCAAGTACAGAATTTACTAATAGAAACTACCTTCCAACCCACCAGTTGAGGGAAATGGATATATTGCATTTATCGCCGCACCCCTTTCTTTGGTTGCATTTAATGATGCAGAATGGAATTATGACAGATACCAACTTCCATCGAGTATATATACGCAAATAGTTAAAAAAAAAGATATAGGGAGCCAAACAGAAACAGAGCAATGCACCCAATAAACCGGGAAGGTAACAATGGTGAAAGTACTAACCTCGGCTTCCGTAACCATCTGATCCACATAGCCCTTAAGTTTATTAACTCTAAGAGCCTCGGTAAAGAAGCGGAATTGCTCCTGGCGAATAGAATAATCAACATCAAAGACAACACCAGGTCCAAAAGTAGGAACGTTGAACTGATAGACTTCCTGCTGGCTGAGGTCTGCCTCGGGAGCCTTGAAGAAGTGAGCGGAGACTTGAGGGCCAATGAGAAAAGTGATCTTTTTTTGAGCGAGATTTACTGTGAAGACGCTTCCAAGCTTTGGATACTCATCTCGAAGCAAAAGGATGGGTCCTTTCAAGAAGCGGAACAGGACGCCGAAGAGCGGCCAACCGGGGACAACCGGAGGAAGACGTTTCGTAGATCTAGGCAATATAAAGAGAGAGATAAGCTTGGCGACGAGGAGAGTGGCAGCGAGGAGCAGACCCGTATTGAGTAGCTTGTTATCCGGATCCATGGATTGGTGGTGATTGGATTGATTGATTTACAAGTGGAATTGACTGAATTAAGAAAAAAAGAAGAATCAACATGAATTCGAATCAACAATTATTTAAGCATTAAATAATTAATAATAATTATAATAAAGAAGAAAGATAAATTCTTGGAAAATAAAAGATTTGAAATTTAAAAAACAGATCAGAAAGAAATGGAGGCACATTTTGGTAAAAAAACAAAACTGGAGTTGGTTCACCACCGGAGAAATCGAGGAACATTTACCTGATTTAAATTGAACTGAAACTGAACTGAACTGGAACTGGAAATGGAATAGGCAGAGACACGATGGGATGTGGTGTGGTGGAGTGAGCAGCAGTAAACCAACAATGACGGCTCTCCTCTCTGTACTTCACCAATACTAGTAGTAGAAGTAGTATGTTAGAGGGAGATTAGGGGCGTAATTAAAGGTTAATTATAGTAGATGAATGGGCAGTGTGTTAGTGTGTGTCGTTTTCTAAAGGGACCACATAAGCTTAGCTTAGCTGTTTAAAATGGACCAAAAAAAAAAAGAAAAGAAAAGGCTTAGCTGTTAAAATGAGCTTAACTATGGTAAATGGTGTGGTGTGTAGTGTTGGGATTAGGGATGTAATCGAGTATAGTCGAGTTGACATATTGTCAAGCTCAAGTTTGAGTTCAATTTGACTGTCAAACTCGAAACTTAAAGCTCGAGTTTTTTTTTTTTTAAACTCGAGCTCGACTCGACTAAAGAATTCATATACGAGAACTTGATTAGATTAATTAAATAAAATTTTTAAATTTTTAAAATATTCAAACTCGACTCGGTTAGTATATATATATTTATAATTATATTAAAATAAAAGGTAAAATAGTAAATATATCAAACTCAACTCGAACTCGATAGGCTCGATTAAGCTCGCGAGCCTATCGAATCATATATTTAGAATCTCGAGCTCGATTCGATTGTCTACTCGAGTAGCTCGAGCTCGAGCTCGACTCGACAATAATCGAGTCGATCCTGAATAGTTCGCGAGTAGATTTGATTCGGTTACATATAGTTGGGATGAGATTGAAAGGACTTAGGAGGAGAGGAGGCATGTGAAGGTGATGTGTAAAATAAAATAAAAATCTCAACTCAACTGGATCCGGATCCGGATCCATCCATCTACAAACTACAATTACATGGTCTGTTGCACTATACTACAACAAACAAACAGGTGGAACTGCTCCTCAAACAGTGGGCTTTGCATTCTTCAGATGGTTTTCTAACTTCTCACAATTAAATTTAAATTAATTTTGACAAAGGACATCAAAACCCTTGCATAGCATTGCAGCTGGCACAGCCACATAATTAAAGCTACTTTTCTATTGCCAACCAGCATAAGCATATAATCTTTCTTTCTCTGTATTCAAATTTGCAGTTCATGTTTGTCTCGTCTTTACATATTCAAATTTTAAGTCCATAAACATTTATTTCTTTTTGTTCACTGTCGGGGTGCGTTTATACATTAGATGCAGCAATAATAACTCTTCTTTTACAATTCATATATTAATTAATCAATGCGCAAATTCACACCATCCTTTTTCAAACCCTCTGCTCTGCGCACCAACGTGCTCAGTCTGTTATACGACTCTTCCCCCAGTCAGGGCTCCTTTTAGATCAAAATATAGCAACCAACAATTTATGAGAAAAGCAACAACACAAGAATAAGAATCAACTTTTAACTTCATGCCAACCACATTCCAACTCATCATTCAGAATAAAACATACTACGGAGAATGCAACATCCTCAACACAAATCCTCCCTAATTCATGACCAGCCGGCCATTCTTTTCAATGAAACAAGACAACGAGGAATACAATTTCTTCATCTTTTATCATTCCGCATCCACCAAGGAAATCAATATAATAGATTTCTGGCCAAGGAGCCAAAGCAAGCATTTTTTGGTTTCCTCCACCACTCTCCCTTCGCTGTGTGAATGCCATCATGACCCTGAAATGGCCCGTCCTGAATCTAGAGTAGACCGATCTGTTGATGCAGTCCGTTCATGCCTATGTCTTCTTCTTTTTGCACTTGAATGCTCCCCGGCTTCAGACAAAGAACTCTTGTGTCTGCTACTATGTGTTGAGGCTGCAAGTCCCCTTGATGAATACGAGTTTCTGAGGCTAGTGCCCTGGGATGTAGTTGCACGGGAAGAGCTACCAGCCATCTGATTCAGTCGTTTTGCTTTCTTTTCAGCTTCTTGTTTCTCAAGTTCTTTAGGCTCAGGGAAATGGACAAGAGAAACTCGCCGTGAAATATTCCCTACTGTAAATGCAGATGCAGGCAACCATGTTAAAGGAGGCACACAAATACACAATGTAACAGGATTCACACTTTTTGCCGTAACAGCAAAACCAACATAGATTAAGAATGATAATGCATCCTCAAAATGATCATATTAAATACAATTTACATGACATCAGCTGACTGAGACACTTCCAATCTGAGGCATCCGCTAATATCATATTTTGAATTAGGTTTTCCAAAGATCACCTTTAACCTCCAAAAAGCAAATCAAATGGTTGTGTTGAATTTCATATGATGCTAGTAACTTTCAGCATCATTCCAGGAAGATTAGATTATACAATTCGATTGATATACAAAAACACCAATGAGAATCTTTACTCCATGGATAATTGACCAAGTCTTGATCCTGAAGACATTTGGTTATAAATCCAACTAACATCATTCAGCTGTCTCCACTCCATAGTTATATCCATTCTGCAAGCGATATAAACATGCTGTGGGTCTAATAGCAATTAAATCCTAACACAAGGTACAACCATCCAAGTAACACTCACACACAGGATTTTCAAGTGAAACATACTATGGACAAAAATTTTGCCATAAATATCTATAAGAAGTATATATGTGTCAAAAATCAGAGGAATAAGCTCTACAAAGAAGAGAAAACAATTGAACTGTGAAGATGTAAATGGACAAGGAAGCAATTCCGAAGATCACGCAAAGCCCCCGAAGGAAAAAATACGAGGAATGAAAATAAAGAAGAAAGATGGGATTACCAATTTTAGTTTCTGAAGCAGAGGACAGGAAAACTGTTGCCGCTGGCTCTTGAGCAGCGCAACTGACCATATCATATACTTTGCCTGGAGCATTAACAATTTAACATAACATAAATCACAGAGCTGTCCACAAGCAATAAACAAACAATTTTGAAGGAAGAAAAGGAATAAAATGGAAAGGGAAAGCTAAAGCGACCTGATGAGCCCTCAAAAGTGGCCAAGCATCCATCGGTATGAAGATTTAAGGATAATTCTTTCCCGTGGAAATCAGGAAGCTGCAATAAACAGAAAATGAAACAGAGCAACCAATCAACTTCGAATCAAATTCAAAATGAAATCAATCAGCAACATACAAAAACAAAGAGAATGTTTATAACAGTAATAATTAAAAGCAGCAGAAGGAGGGCTGACTTCGTTATGAGGCCATTGGATGAGCCAAAGTTCAGCGGTGGAATCTGACAAAGAAAGATCAAAAAGGGGTTCCCTGGAGTCTTCTTCAAATCCAGCTTCGGGCCTGTAGCCCTCCTCCTCAGCACCATCCATAGCTCAAATAACAACTGCAGCAAATAAATAAATTAATAAATAAGAGGAATTTCGTCGAACACCTTGCACTCACAAGTTTCGCAATTGTTCTCTTTTCCTCTACCTCTCGGAAATAAAAGCGAATTTTAAAAACAGAAAGAAAAAGAGAACATCTTCAGAAGAAGAAAAGATTGAGATAAGGAAGAAAGAATTAGAAGTGCATGTATAATACCTGCACTGCAGAAACAGAAGCACAAGCCACTGCTGCTGCCAATTCTAACCTAAACGCTAAAACCCTTTGAACGAACCGTACCGTAGTACGTGCTTGGAATTATTTTTTTGCCCTTTTAAATTTACACATGTTTCCCTACGTGTCAACCTTCAAAAAAAAAAATGTTTCCGTACGTGTCGACGTATTATTGGTGTATTGGCAATGAATATCTTTCTTAATAAACGGAGGTCTGTAGTAGTTAGTTTGTTTGTTTGTTTATTTTTTTTTTTTTTTGTGACCAAAGAGGTCTGTGGTAGTATTGATGAATGAAGAAAATTTCATATAAATAAAATAAAATAAAATCTTGTTGAAAACCAAAGAGGTCTGTGGTAGTATTGATGAATGAAGAAAAATTCATACAAATAAAATAAAATAAAATAAAATAAATGTTAATATTAAATTAATACGTTGGTATAAATTTGGAGTATTTATATAAAGAGTTATTATTTTACGGTAAATATAAAAAATAATTAGTCAGTGTAAATAAATGAAATAATTTAAATAAAAAGAGGATTTTTAAACATTTTTTTATTATATATATATATATTTTTTTTTCATTTAGGACGAGGTGTCCGGGTTGCCCCGACTAATCCCCGTTCGCACCGGATAGACCCATAAGGGGTAAAGTGCTGGCCATCAGAGCGTCTCCATACGTCGTCAAGGTCGACTTCCCTAGGGATCGAACAGTTGACCTACTTAAGGGGTTCCCAAGTGCCTAACCACCTCGACCACCTCTGATGGTTATTTTTCTATTATATTTTATGTATATAAACATATACTCAAAAATTAATTTGAAGAAAAGGATTACAATGGGATGTACATGTTGGTAAAAAATAGTGCAATGACTTATAAATGGGTGCAGCTCGAGCTGTAATTAATTGATAAATGATAAAGAAGGAAAGCTGTGTTGTATAACTTGTGTTGTGCTCTGAATATAACGAAAATAAGGAAATATGATGAGGACAGTATTCTATTGCCATACATTCGCTCAATCTTGGCCCAATGGGCTTATTACAAACAAAACTAAACAATCCGAATGGAAGCTCATTATTTGTTAGATTTTTACATAAATATACCAAAAAAAAAAACTATCAAAAAAATTGTTGGCCGTGAAATTTTTCAAAAATATTTTTACAAAATTTATTCTTCCAAAAATAGACCTTCCTATGTGATCTTTAGCTCAAAAAAATTTCTTCACCTCCATTGCTCTCCAGCTGCACCGTCGGTCCTTTTGCAGCGGAGATCTACAGCAACGAATGAAGTTAAACAAACGAACAGAGCCGCTACCATGTCTGAATCAAAAGATTTCTTTTCTGTCGACATGCCAAAGATCTATCTCGGCGGGAAGTTTTCAATTTTTGTCTTTTTGTTTATGTTCATATTGCGCATTATCTGAAATTAAACACAGATGCATGGTTTTCTCAAGAAGGTGAGCTTGGGTTGGGTATTGTGTTGTGAGACATTCAGCATTCTAGTTCATTATTTAATTATGTTTTGTTTTCTTTTGTTCCTAGAGTAACTAATGGCTTGGCTCATAAGCTGGTGAAGTTTTCTTTTTCTCTAGATAGTGATGTCTGTGTTTGGTCTCATTGTATTCCCTCTTCACTTGAGGAGGTCGCCCTTGCTGACGCTGTGTTTTCTTGAGTTTTCTCTAATCTATTCTTATTTCTCAAAAAAAAAAAATATTGCACATTATCTATTTGTATAAATGTTTCTTTCAGCTTCAAATACCAGGAGATTTTGTCAATTGCTTTCCTATTTAAGTCACAATTTTTGTTTTTTTTTTAAAGAGCTGAAATTATATTTAGGCATCTGCAATGAATTATCATTGTGACTTTTGTGAAACTGCAGTCACTCATTGCGACTTGAAGCACAACAACATTCTTCTTGATGATTGTTAATGATCATGTTTCTCAGCGTCAAACAGAAGCAACAGTGATATCTGATTCTGAGGAAATATATAACAATGGATGATTGATATGAGAGACGTTGCTAAAGAAGTACCTTTGATTACAAGTGCTCTTCTTCGAGTGGAAGGCAAACATGATTTTTAAGTTTAAAGTGATGTGGTCTTATAATATGATTTTTACCAGGAGTAGTTACGTACTTTCAGCTCCTTCCCCTTTTCTTTACTTCAATTACTTTGCTGGCACATATACTTCATATCATGCAAATAAGAATTGTTTGCTATTTCTTCTTGATGATATGACAAGCAAAAATAAGTTTAAAGTTGTTTATTTTTGTTGATTATTGTTGATATTTTGTTATTTTTAAATTATTTTTACATTATTAATGACAAAATTAAGGCCATAAATAAATTTTTTACTTTTAATAGTATTGATGATAAAAATAGAAATTTTTTTTATATATCTCATAATTTTTATTGTTATTTTTTTTATTTTTAACAAAAATCAACACATAAAAACAAAGACAAATAAAAAAAAATAAAAGCAACAAGTAAAACAACAAAACAACAAAAATCAACAAAATTTTATGTTGTTGATTGTTGTTTATTTTTATTTATATTTGTTGATTTTTGTTTATACTTGTTAATTTTTGTTTATATTTGTTGATTTTTGTTGATTTTATTATTTTTTAAATTATTTTTTTATTATTAATGACAAAAATTAAGGCCTTAAATAAAATTTTACTTTTATTAGTATTAATGATAAAAATAATAATTTTTTTATATATCTCATAATTATTTATTGTTTTTTATTGTTATTTTTTTAACAAAAATCGACAAATAAAAACAATTAAAAAACAATAACTGAAATAACAAAATCAACAAAAATCAACAAAAAAGACAAAAAATAGAAGTTGTTGATTGCTGTTTATTTTTATTGATATTTTGTTATTTTTAAATTATTTTTCATTATTAATGACAAAATTAAAGCCATAAATAAAATTTTTACTTTTACTAGTATTAATAATAAAAATAATAATTTTTTTTTATATATCTCATAATTTTTATGGTTTTTTATTGTTATTTTTTTATTTTTAACAAAAATCAACAAATGTAAACAAAGACAAATAACAAAAACAATTGAAAGCAACAACCGAAATAATAAAATCAACAAAAATCAACAAAAGCAACAAAAAATTGCAGTTGTTGATTTTTGTTTATTTTTGTTGCTATTTGTTGTTTTTTCAAATTTTTCATCATTAATAATAAAATTAAGACCATATATAATAAAATTTTTACTTTAGTTAGTATTAATAATAAAAATAATAATTTTTTGATATATTTCATAATTTTTTTGTTGTTATTTTTTTTTTTTAACAAAAATCAACAACATTAATACAATGCAACAAACAACATAAATCATCTACAATGCAATATACAGAGATCCATAAATCATCATCATACAAATCTATAAATACTAACGCCTATTATCTACAATGCGATATACATAGTTTTTTTTTTTTTTTGGGTTTCAAAACTACCATTGTAGCTTAATCTCAACGGCAATGACATTTTATTTATTAGTAAGCAAGATCTATTTGTCTTTATTATTGATTTGTTAGTATGATTATGAGGAAGGCCAGAAGTCTTTGGTGGTATTAATAGCAATAATATTCGACAAGCTCTTTCATTGGTTAATATTAGAGATTATGACCCGTTATCTAATTAAGACCATGATGCCAACCAAGATAGCTAACCAAAATCTTTGATTTAATTATATACGTTTAAATCATTATTCAATTTAAAATTTCAAATATACGTTTGTAGCAACAGCTCTTGTTCACATGTATTTGATTTTTTTAACTAAAAAGAAGATATTGTGATGGAAATAAATCAAAAAATGATACATAAATGAACCAAAAGACTAAAACTGAAAAGAAAAAAAAGAGAGTTAAAAATGAAAAGTGAAAAGACAAAATTAAAAAAAACATATGAGCTAGGTCGCTAACAAAATTAAAATGGTCAAAGGGTATATGGGGTGAAATTTTCTCTTATTTGTTATTAGTGTAGTTACTGTCAAGCTGCTGAATCCTGAAGTAGATGGATGCAACTTGCAAGCAAGCAAGCAAAGCAAGGCAAATGTGAATTAATGAGCCAACATCAACAGCAGGGAAGGAAGGCTTGGCTTTGTATTGTATCATTATGTTATGCAACCACGCACTGATTTCGACTTTAAATGTGCTTTGCTTATATGTGGGACTTCATTGATATGTGCATACAAATATCTATCTATTCCTACATTTATTGCTTCTAATGGAATTAGTTGGACCTTCTTTAATGCTACCACCACCACCTAGTTTCACTTCTTGCTGCTGCTGCTGCTCCTCCTTGTAGCTTTCAACTATGTATCTTCTACTTCTACTTCTACTCTGCTTGCATGTATGCCTATGTGAACGCTGATACTATTTATATATATCACCACTTCCTGCATCCCTACAACAATTAGCGCTATATATGTCGCCCTCTTCTAATTAATGTCTGCAGTGCTGCCTCTTCTCTTTGTCATATATTCTTGTGCTCATACTTCATCTAATAAAGTAGCTCATAATTGATCTACCAAAATTATGGGATATATAGATCATGCACTCGAATTGATACTTCATGCATCTTGTATTCTCTATCACACACACACACACACACACACACATAATATCAAATCGATCTTAAGTGGATATAATATTGTGCAAAACTTTTTTTTTTTCAGACATGCTACAGTTTTCTCAAGGCTAGCTTTGAAATCCCTGTGAAACCAATGATTTTGTACACACAGGATGCATCTTGTATCACCCAATTTACTCCTCGCTGTTTTCTTTACGAACCCTCTTTCACTTGAGGATTTTCTTTGTTTTCTTGCATAATTTTGGAGTTGTAGTTTGTTCTTCTACTTCTTTCTTGCTTTCTTTTTTTTGCGTTTCAGGCCTTCTGAGACTTTTCTTGGAATTGGAAATTTTTGGATTATGGTTTAACTATTTTAGTTGAAGTGCTCTTTGACATGCTTGTTCTTCAGGTAACGTCTCAGGCCGAGTATTTGAGGATCTAGTCTGCCTCATTTCTGAAATAGCAAAAGCATTTCCAGGGAGAAAATGGGTACTAGTGAAATCAAGTCGCCTGAAGGTCTGCCAGAGACACCTGCTAAATTTGATGGAAATTCTGACTCAACTCGGTCCAAGAAGCTTGGAATCTACTTCATCGAGTCTGATAATAGGCGTATGGCTTTCGGGCGTGGTTATACTGGAGGAACTACTCCGGTAAATATCCGTGGGAAGCCTATTGGTGATCTCTCAAAGACGGGCGGCTGGACTGCTTCCTTCTTCATTTTTGGTAACTGAGTATTGTGTTAATTTACGCCATGAGTTTCTGTTTAACTGAACCATGTGAATTAGGCCTGTTATACTTGTTATATTTTCGTCCCACTTTAAAACTCCAATTTGGAGAAGGATTAAGAATGAACACAGCTTATAACGATTTAACTTGAGTTCTGGTTGTCTGCTCTTACTATTTTGGGATCTACCAGAAAGCTTGAAACTTTTGTTTGCGCAGGGAATGAAATGGCAGAGAGGATGGCTTATTTTGGCCTTTCAGTTAACATGGTGGTCTTTATGTTCTATGTCATGCATAGGCCCTTCTCCAGTTCATCAAACGCAGTTAACAATTTCCTAGGGATATCACAAGCATCTTCTGTCATTGGAGGGTTTCTTGCAGATGCATATCTTGGTCGCTACTGGACGATTGCTATATTCACAACAATCTACCTTGCGGTGAGTTCTAAATATGAAGACTCATTTCTTCTTCAATCATTTCTTTGTTTAAAGTTGTACTGATAATGATCAAAACTTTTGTCTTGTTTTCTGCAGGGTTTGACAGGTATTACTTTATGTGCATCAATGAACATTTTCACCCCAAACCAGGAATGTGACCAGTTATCCTTGCTTCTGGGTAATTGCGAGCCTGCAAAACCATGGCAAATGATTTATCTCTATACAGTTCTCTATGTGACTGGATTTGGAGCTGCAGGCATAAGGCCATGTGTTTCTTCTTTTGGGGCTGATCAGTTTGATGAAAGGAGTCCGCATTACAAGTCTCACCTGGATAGGTTTTTCAACTTCTTCTATCTTTTTGTAACCATTGGGGCAATAATTGCATTCACTTTGGTAGTCTACATTCAAATGGAACATGGATGGGGATATGCTTTCGGTTCATTGGCCATAGCTATGGGCATATCAAACACTCTATTCTTTTTAGGAACTCCCTTATACAGGCATAGATTGCCAGGAGGCAGCCCCCTCACAAGAGTTGCTCAAGTTCTGGTAGCTGCCTTCCGGAAGAGAAATGCCAGTTTCTCTAGCAGTGAAATGATAGGGCTTTATGAGCTTCCCGGAAAACGTTCTGCTATAAGGGGTAGCGGAAAGATAGCTCATACTGATGATTTCAGGTATAACCCCTCCTCCTTTACATTTTAATATTGTTTCTTGAATAGATGCATGTGGTTGTTGGATGTTTCTTGGTGGAACTTATTTTGTCCTTATTGAGCTTAAGTCATACTTTCTTGTTGGTTGTTTTGCTTGCATAATTTCTGCCTTGCGTCCTGCAGATGTTTAGACAAGGCAGCTCTGCAACTGAAAGAAGACGGTATGAATCCAAGTCCCTGGAGGCTCTGCACCGTCACTCAAGTAGAAGAAGTCAAGATTCTAATAAAACTAATTCCAGTTACAGCCTGCACGATAATGCTGAGTTTAGTTCTAACAGAGTATCTGACCCTGTCAGTACAGCAGGCGTATACAATGGACACGCATATGGGTCGTCTCAAACTTCCTGTAACATGCATGCCTGTGTTTCCTGGCCTCAGCATTTTCCTTATCCTATCTCTGTATTATTCAATATTTGTTCCAATATCCCGACGCATTACTGGTCATCCTCATGGTGCTTCTCAGCTTCAAAGGATAGGCATTGGTCTGGCAGTTTCAATTGTATCTGTGGCGTGGGGTGGGATTTTTGAGAGGTATAGGAGAAACTATGCCATAAAAAATGGCTATGAAGTTAGTTTCTTGACACCCATGCCTGACCTAAGCGCATATTGGTTGTTGATCCAGTACTGCCTGATTGGAATAGCTGAAGTATTTTGCGTTGTAGGATTACTGGAATTCCTCTACGAGGAAGCTCCTGATGCAATGAAAAGCATAGGATCTTCATACGCTGCGGTGGCTGGAGGTTTAGGCTGCTTTGCAGCAAGTATCTTGAACAGCGTCATCAAATCAGTAACAGGAAACCCAGGCAAAAGGCAGCCATCATGGTTGTCCCAGAATATAAACACTGGTAGATTTGATTATCTCTACTGGCTACTTACAGTTCTCAGCATAATAAATTTCTGCATTTTTCTATATTCGGCGTACAGATACAAGTACAGGGCAGAACAAAAGTTTGAAACAGGGGAACAAGTTGCAGCAAGTAAACACACCACCCCAACAGCTTCCTAGGAAATATATGAACTTGAAATATTGAATGGCGAAGAGCCATTTCTCAATTGTAATCATTTTTACGCTCGGGAGTAAGATGTTTTTCTAATTATATAGAACTCTTTACATCTCCATTAGAACTATGTGAAACATGATTTAAACTATTAATTATTTTGGGTAAATTCCTGACAACCATTTTATGCTGCTATTTATTATCATTATCTTCGAACTAGTTGTAAGCAATACATCCAGATACCAGATGGCCTGGTGCATTAAAGAACTCAATTATACAACGGTGGTGGGGGTGCTATCTAAATATAGGGTAAAATCACTGGATAACTGAAAATTTGTTGATCTAGAGCCTGTGGAAATCAGCAACGCGCTTGAATCCACCATGAAATTGATTGGAAGGAGGGGCCAATCCCTCTT
>CATIWK010122711.1:0-23062 GCA_949634005.1 Mallotus japonicus
TTAGTCTAGCTGGTGAGTTTCTTATGTATCTAACACATTCTCGAACCTTTTTTACATATTCACTAACTTTTTTCAAGCCATCTTGCACAATTAAGTTCAAAATGTGAGCAGTTCCCCTCACATGTAAGTACTTACATCTAACAGAATTGACACCCCAAATTAATTTTTTTTTTGAAATACCCCATGGCAGTGTCATTTGAACTTGTATTGTCTAGTGTGACAGTGAAAATATTTCTAAGCCCCCACTCAAGCAAACAATTTTCCAAAGCTTTGGAAATGTATTCACCTTTGTGAGATGAAACAGGCACAAAAGATATAATTTTCTTATTCAGCTTCCACTGGTCATCTATAAAGTGAGTCGTGATGCACATGTAATTAATTCGTTGAATAGATGTCCATGCATCAGTTGTAAAGCTCACCCTTTGACAATGATTATGAAAGAAATTTTTTAAGGATTGCCTCTCAAGTAAGAACACATCAAAATAGTCCCTTGTTAAAGACCATCTAGATGGCAATTTAAACCTAGGACAGGCAATACTTAAAAAATTTTTAAACCCCTCCCTATGCACAAATTTAAAAGGCAGCTCATCAACAATTACCATGTGTGCAAGAGACTTCCTAATTGACTCTTGATTAAACTTCCAAGTGCCTAATGTGCCTATTTCTACACATTCTTTGTTAGCTTCCACATTAGTTGACACAGGTTGCAATGTCAAAAGTGACTGTCTAGAGTTTTTTTCTAGTGGGTTTTTCATATAGGTAAGCACATGATTACGAAGAGAAGATGTACCGTGCGTCTTAGAGTGGCAATGAATTTTTGTAGCACAGTATATGCATTTCTTATTTTCTCAAAGTGAACCCAAGCTTTTGATCTAGGTTCAACCACTTTCCGTTTCTTTGTTTTAGGCTGCTCAGAGTCTTTTTTTGTTAGATGCTTCCACCCTTTCTTGGCCTTGGCCTTGGCCTTGGGTACTTTCATTACCACCACCACCACCACCAGTATTAGTACCACTGCTGTTGGTAGTACCCACATCATTTTGCATCTACAAGCCAAAGAAAAATGTACAAAATATTAATTAGAAGCAGTGTAATCAATAAACAGAAGTAGTGTAATAAAAAAATTATGCATCTAAATAAATGTTACCAATATTATAATTATTTTCAAAAATTAAAGTTAATTGAATAAATAATAATAATAAAAATATTAAAAGAAAAGTCATAAAATAATAAAAGAAAAAATAGACATGATATGACAACAATAAAAAGATTAAAAGAAAAGTCATAAAATAATAATAAAAATTAGACATGATATGACATAAGAGCATCATCTATTAATTTAATTATCAATAAAAAACAAAACATCACGAGCAATGCATCAATTTATGTTTCACTTTCATTGATTACCAAAGCAAACAAACCCAAATAAAAAAGAAAACCCATCCGGTTGATCATACTAACTACACACAGCTCCATCAAATCACAGAACAAATTCTTGGCAAATTTTAGGTCACTCAAGATGAATACTCTACCACAGATAAATCTTTTTCTTAATAAATACTCAAACAAAAAGAAAACTGAAGGTTAGATTAGATTATTCATTATGCAGGATCTAATTCAACACCCATTCCAACTTCAGAATGAACACATTCCTTTTTATTCTATGTTGCATCAATTATGAAATACATATGATAATTTTCTATTTGTCTACTTGATTTAAAGAAAAAACCTATGAAAATATAAAATTCCACAGACTATGGCACTCTCTTCACACTCTTAGATTTTTTGAACTTAAACAAACTGTCAAAATTCAACCTTTATCACTAAAAAAGATAAACAATAACAAATTTAATAATGTGAGATCCTATCATCCTACCTTACATACAATCACAAGCAAACCACAAAACACTAAACAAAACTAAACAAGAAGCAACAAGAAACAGACACAAAGAAAAGTGCGCACGGTGCAAGCAAAAAACTTCATGATAGGATCAAAAAGGGGAGAAAAAAGAAACCCAGAACTTAAAACACTGGCAAAGCATAATTTAAGCTTAAAAAATGAAACCCAAATGAAACAAGTTACACAGCTGAGAAAGTTACAATCTTTTTGAAGAATTGAAGGAAAATCCAATTGCAGATTTAGAAAGAGAGAGTGAAACTTATAGAGAGGAAAGAGTTTTACCAATTGGGAAAATGGAAAAAGGGCCAAAAGATTGAAATCTTATGTTGAAAGTGAATGTGATTTTGTATATAAATAGCATACACAGAGTGAATGCTTTGTGCGTGTGTTCTACTTGTCAGGGAAGGCGCCAATACCCACTTCAATAGCCAAACAGTGTCTTATGTAAAAAAAAAAAAAAAAAATCAAATAACATTTTTCTCCCTTAAATTTGAACTAATTTACACTTACATTCCTCTTGTTTTTAAATTAAATTTTTACGTCCCTCAGTTTTTTTTCATTAACATTTAAAGAATTCTGTTAGGGTTAGATAATTTTTTCATTAAGTGGCATATAAAAGACTAAAAATCTCTTCCAAATAATAAAAACTATAATTAACTCTAAAAATACTACTGATATTCACAAGATATTTTAGTGTTTTATATTTAATAACATAAAATATATACATTCCTATAAAAAAAGAAAAATGAATTAAAAGATGTTAACAATTATAAATTATATTTCAAAAAGCAATTGGTTTACATTAGAACCATCTAAATAACTTAAATTTATAATAAATCTATTGTTACTAACAATTAAGTTTTTAAATCAATTACAATAAATGCAAAAAACAATATCAAATTAATAAATAAATTTTCAATGTCCTTATCATTTCATGATATATTTCATATTGCATATGATTTTTATGGCAATATTTTAATATCCGCTTTTGTATGGTACTCTTGTTTTAAAATTGAATTTTTACGTCTCTCAGTTTTTGTTCCATTAACGTTTAAAGAATTCTATTAGGATTAGACAATTTTTTCTTTAAGTGGCATATAAAAAGACTAAAATGCTCTTCCAAATAATAAAAACTATAATTAATTATAAATTACTAATAATATTCATAAGATATTTTACTGTTTTATATTTAATAAAATAAAATATATACATTCCTCTAAAAAAATGAATTAAAAAATGCTAACAAGTATAAATTATATTTCAAAAAGCAATTTGTTTACATTAGAACCATCTAAATAACTTAAATTTATAATAAATCTATTGTTACTAACAATTAAGTCTTTAAATCAATTACAACAAATGCAAAAAATAATATCAAATTAATTAATAAAATAAAAAATTTTGAATGTCCTCATCATCTCATGATATATTTCATATTGCATATGATTTATGGTATTTAATAAAAAAAAACGGGGGAGCCCTCCTCTTTTAAATTGACTATAGTATGAATTGAACCCTACACCTCAGGATGCCTTAGAGAGGAGTTATAACTTGACTACTCTCTCACTAGCGTGGTCAATCTATTTAATTACAAAGAAAATCACATTGACTTCATATCTAATACTATTGCAAAAACTATCATGGTTTAGACGGCGATCTATTTAAATTTTGGTTTTGTATACCTTTTTTGGCCAAAAACAATATATCATTAATTAAACTCTAGGTAAAGTATATGGAAGAGCAAGATTTTACAACATACATAAATTATATTAATGAAACTTGCTCTTAAAGGATACATCATAAAAAAGTATAAAAAAATAATATCAAAAAATTAAAATAAATACAGCTATACACTGGTATGACAATGCTGCTATGACTATAAATGAGTCGAGTTGCTTGCGAGCAACTGGGTGTTTATTTCGATAAAAACTCGTTCGAACTCTTATATTGAAACTCGTTTAATAAATGAGTCGAACTCAAACTATACAAAACTCGGCTTGTGAATCTCCCGAGCCAATTCGTAATTTTAATGTTTAATAATTTAATTTTAGATATATAATACATAAATTTTTATTCTAAAAAATATTTTAAAAAAGGTATAATACATTTGCGGTCCCTTATATTTGGCATAATTTGTCAGTTTGACACATAAACTTACATTTTTACCATTTTAACACTTAAACTTGTCTAAAATGCGTTAATCTGTACTAATTTGATGATATAATGCATTTAGCTAGCACCCACTTTACTTGTCACGTTTTATCAGTTTGACACCTCTACTTTTAATTTTTTGCCAGTCAAACTCTTGTGATGTGGCACATGATTTGTTATCCTATGTCATGTGTACTAACAGGGGTTTCAAAATTGTATTTTAGGCGAGTTCAGTTGTTAAAATAACAAAACTATAAGTTGAAGTGTCAAACTGACAAAAAGTAACAAGTACATAGGGCCATGAATGTATTATACCATTAAAAAAAATATTATTAGAATAAAATTATAATTATTTATTAAATATATTATAATTTATTTAGTGACTAATTTATTTTTAATTTTTTAATATATAATTAAAATTTAAAGTTTAAATTTCTTTAAAATAGGATATGATGACAAATTTTCACGCGTTCTTGTGTCAGGACTCATGTCCAAACCAAGATTGATAGAACATATTTCCAAACCATGAATAACATAAGTTACAAATCCCTTATTATCAAAAAAAGAAAATTAGTAAGTAAATGATAAAGTTATGCAAAGTTAATAACATAAATTAACTTTGGATAAAGTTATCTTTGCATGTTTAGTGTAGTATGAAATCAAGTGGACCAACTTTTACTTAAGTCAAAATTTTAATGCATAGTCCAATTTATATACTAAAAACTTTTTAATAATATATTGAAATAACAAATGTTGTAAGTATAATTTGCATGATCCAAAGTTTGTAAATTATGTTGACATGCTCCTACTACTTCAATGGGAATTCCAAGGAGGATAAATCATCAACTATCTGGATTAGTACCCAGGCCTAGAAGCTTGGGTGGTAAGGTATCTGTCTAAGATGCCCATCCATGTCGGTTCAATCCCCATGGATGCCCCCCTCCCCCACTTTGATAAAAAAAAAAAAAAAACTATCTGGATTAGCACAAATAACAATTTAAACAACAACAATAATAACTAAATAATGGTCGAATAAAAAATTACACAATAACAAAACTATATTGTATTGTATTAACCTAATTTTAAAGTTAATTGAAAGTGATGAGCATGTCATAATAAGAAACTTAATTTAATTAAAATTAAATCACATATCGTGAATAAGAAAATTCAAAAAAGATCCAATTAGATATTATTAAAAAAATCCAAAACTCAAAAAAAATTAACATTTTTCCAATTTTTTTCAATTAAAATTAACAAAATCCTATAAAATTTTAAAACATTAAAAAAAAAACTAATTTAATGGCTGAGAGATCTCTCAAAAGAAGTGGACTCCATTAAATTAGTTTTTTTTTTTTTTTTATGTTTTAAAATATAGATGAGATACGTATAGAATAGGGTTTTCATAATGTAGTTTAAAATAAGGCTTTTCTATTTTTTTTAGAAAAACATTATGAATTTTAATCTTTTAATATATAACCCTTTATAAGTGAATGCTAAAATATGATGAGGGACAATTGTCAAATTTTAGGTTTAATAATTTTAGAGTTTAATATTTAATATATATTAATCGTTAATTCGTGCTTCGCACAAACGGTATATATATTTTAAAATAATGAACTAAATAATTTTAATAAATTAAAACTACAATTTAATTAATTAAATATAAAATGCGAACTTATATACAATTTATTTTTTTATTAAAGCATATATATATGTGTAGTAATAATAATAATTGATTAAATAAAATAACAGAAAAATAGAAAATAATTAAAAAAAGGGAATGTTTTAGGTAAAATAAAAGACATAATTTTTTATGAAAAAGAAAAATAATATTTTTAGATGTAATAGAGCTGAATATTTTATATAGAATAGGACATTTGTATTCTAAAATAAGATTTTTTATATTCTTTATAGAAAAATATTGTCGTGAATACTGAATTATGAAAAAAAACACTTGTTAGATTTTGGACTTAATGACTTTTACAGCGAAGTATATATATATATATCCACGTCTTGTTGCCTTAGTTCTCAGGTGGACGTTATGATTTTAATTTATCCAAGAATTATCATCGTTTTCAAATATCCAGTCCGGTCCACAGTTGGTAACATATAGCTAGCCGGAAGGAAACCATAGACACAAGGTTAATTCATGTGGGTAACCAGCATTGAGCAGTTTCTGAGGTAGATTCCATTTAAAGAGAGAACGTGCGCCTCTTCAAGCTGGTTTCAATGCATGAAATATTTCTTTTTTGTAGGCCATCATCAAGAAAAGGCCAAACTGTAAATTTCTGGCCGATGTAACTCTTTGAAAAAGAAGAAATGCAAAAACACAATGGACTCGAATTCAACCATGTGGAGTTGTAATATGTGGCTATGTAAATTATGTTGTTTTTATTTTAGTCATTGCATAGTTATGTTCGAAATTTTTTCAAAAAAAAAAAAAAAAAGTTTGAAGTCAAAATTACTAAGATTTATTTTGGAAGCACTCTGCTGACATGCATGCTATATATGCATGGAGTTGAAAATAGCTCTTAACGTCCAGTTATATAGAAGTCCATATTATTTTGCATCCCATCTGTTTACCAACTAAAAATAATAATACATTCGTGAGCACCTATACTTGACATTGTTTGTCAGTTTAATATCTCAATTTACAATTTTACCATTTTAATATTTGAAATCACCTAAAATGTAATTTTGAAATCGCTGTTAGCACATGTGGCATGTAATAGCGAATGAACATGTACCACATTAGAAGAGTTTAATTGACCAAAAACTATAAGTATAGGTGTGAAACTAATAAAAAGTAGCAAATACAAGAAGTGATAATATCATTAAATTAGTTCATTTTAGACGAATTTAAGTGCTAAAATGACAAAACTGTAAGTTTATATGTGAAACTGTTAAATTGTATCAAGTAAAGGAGCCGCAGCCAACTAAAAGCAAAACAAAAAAATCAATATAAAATATAGATTAGTTGTACTTTTTTTTTTGGCCAGAATTAGTTGTACTTTTACCATCTTTGATCTTTGGTTATCTGAAGACGTTTGCAGAGTTATGACTAATACGGGATAACATATCCCATCTGAAAAATTCGTCAGGATAACAAAGATTGACTAACGTACAATAGCCTTCTCCCTTCCCAAAGTGGGTCTAAAAGCTGGAGATTCCCAGCAGGCAAGGAGTCAGAATATGAAGCTTGAATATCTTCGAGTCGCCATTGTAATTAAATAATTTTTATTCAAGAACCATGATTTCTCTTCTTCAGGCCTGGCAAGCTAGCCCTCCGATATCCATACCCATCTGAATGAAGCCTTCCTGCCTTATGAGAAAAGGCAAATTATAGCAATGAAAATGTTCCATAGAAAGACAAGGAATGGAACCCCTTAACAAAGCTTAACATATTAACATTAATTAACTTGAATAATTCATGGGAATATCAATAATTGACGATTTGAATAAGTACTGTAGACTCTAACAGACTATGTTCAAATGTGAAATTAGAAATATTATCAATTATAATATAGATTAATAAAAGCTAAATGTCCATTTGATTAACGTCCAATAATAAATATTGTCCACTTGATGATAATTAATAATCAAACGTTTCAATCAAAGATATTATTAATTAAAATATAGATTTTAATTAATTCATGTGTACACACTAGGATGTAGGTGTATAATACTAATATTTAATAAGGAGTATAATATTGGTATTATATATATATTTATATTTATATATATATGCATGTTAGTTTTAAATATTAATAAAAAAAAGCGAACAGATAATATATTTTTATTAAATTTTAAAGTTTTTTGTGAAAGAAATATAAATTCTGGACAAATAAAATTAGTAGAGTTTATATATATGTTAAAGAATAGTATATCGAACAATTTTAAATTAAATAAATTGAATAGATTGAATAAAAATTGAGAAATATAGTACATTTTTGTAATCTAATAATTTTTTTTTATTATTGCTCTAAATATCTTAAACAAATTTAACATATATATATATATATTAAAAAAGCAATATATATATATATATATATAGATACTAAATATATAAAATAACTTTTCGCTGATAACATTATTGATATTTAACATGTTTGGAGAGATAAAATAGTCAATCTCAAAAATAAGCTCCATTCCAAAAATAAAAAAGAACAAAAGACTTGCATAAGCATTATTTTTTTTCCCTATTTCTGCCAATATCCCTTTGCTTCCAGTAACATTCTCTCCTGCCTATGTTATTTATACCAAAACAAATAAAAATAAGTCAAAAAATAGGGTCAAATGTATGAGAAGGTACCGAACTTTAACTTTATTTTAATTCGGTTATCAAATTGAATTTGTATTTTTTTTATAGGGATAAGGTACATTTTGGCCCCTGAACTATACCCCAAAGTGCACTTAAGCACCTGAAATATTTTTCAGCTCAATTATACTCAAAAATCAAATTCTATTGATATTTAGGCCCCTCTCTTAACAGAGGAGTTAAATCCACCGTTAGTAGGTCCTATATAATTACCACATCACCCTTTCAAAAACCCACGTGCTCCCCACTCCTCCTCTTCTTCTTCTTCTTCTATCTCAAAGAAAAAGAAAAAAAAAACGATCATCATCTCCACCACTTCCTTATCTACTGCTACACCTCTCATGAAATCCTAATCTCCAATCCTTTTAATTCCTCTCCACTTCCCCATGGCCAAAACCCTAATCTCTTCATCTCAATCATTCATCAACACGCCTCTCCCTTTTTCTGCAAGTTCTCGCCATGGGGAGCTTCACTCAGTACTGCTCTCTAACCGGAGATTCATCATTCGTTTGCAAAATGATGGCTTTTTTATGAAATTTGTGTCACCTTTCTTGCGAAAATTATGGTTTATTCCCAGTACAAATGAAAAGGGGCAAACACTCTACAGGTTCTTTCTCGCTGAATTTTCTCTTTATTTGCATCTTTGCTTCTATGTGTTCCTGCATTCTTATCCATTAGAAATGCATTTCATATTATCAATTTGGATTCAGGCATTTTAGGTTGCTAAAATCAGATATAAAATGATAGAACATGTTTATGTTGCAGCATTTAATGTACGCTTTAGCTATTTAAATTTACCTAATAATTCTTGTTTTCTTTGGCAACATTCATTATAATGGTGTATAATGTTGCAGCAGATAGATATTTTGTTGTTTTGACTCTTCGACTCTTCATGAGATAAAGATTAATTTTTTACTTTTATGAGTTCTTATTCCATTCATTTGTTATTTTGCTGATGCTAAAAGTTCAAATTCTACATGATATTGTGCGCTCAGATGAAGTGCTTCCTCGCTTATTCAAAGAGAAGTTGGCTAATTCCTAGTGGATTTACTGCTTGGTTTTTTTGCCATCTTTCAGAAGACTCGGATGTGCACATCAGTGAGAAGGTTGCCAATGAAAAGAATCAAGACAGTGACAGGTCCATGTTTTAATCGGGTGAGATACAAGGGATGTGGTAGTAGTAGTGAATTGTGGAAGACTATGATTGCTGTTACACTCTCGGGTAATGGTTGTTGTTGATGATGAGTAGCAGTAGTAGTGTTAATGGTAGTCACAGGGGTTTTCTTTTACATGAATGATTGAAAAAATGTTTTTTTTTTTTTGGTTCAGTTTCTGGTTGCTTGGTTGTTTCATGTTAAAGTAGACCTTTTCTTGAATGTATATATATATATATATGTAATGGAAAATTTATCTTAGGCAGGAACATTGAGTGGAAGACCTGCAAACCAGATGTATATGCATTTATATATGATCGAGAGCTTGAGTTGTTGGAACTGCCACAAAATTCATGGAATGTGAGTGTTATTCGCTGGCTATGTTTTCTACTCTGAGTTGGTGGATGCTCCTGACAAATGGCTTTGGTACAAGATATGCAAGAATGAGTATAGGTGCTATGCTGTTATTAAAGCTTATGACAGTGTCAAGCACTTGCTGCTTGAGATCATCAAGACCAACACTAAAGAGCATGCAATTATCAATATCTTGTTCCAGGAAATTGATTATTCGCTGCAGATTGAGAAGTTCACTAAGACATTCATTCATGACTGCTCTGCCTCATTTCCATGCAAGATTGACAAAACTTGTTGAGCTGCCTCATTTCTCATTTAATTACTATTACAAGAACAATAATATATGTTTATATAAAATCCGGTGGTGGTATCAACGTTAACATGCAAAATGTAGAATTAAGTAGAAGAGAAGAGGAGAGAATAATAAGAATTTTGAAGCAGCAGCAGCAGCAGCAGTAGCAGTTGACAGAGGAAGAGAAAGAAATGTGAAACCAAAAGGATAAAAAGAAGGATAAGAAGGTGATAGATAGGGATGATGAATTGATGATGATGATTGGATAATGTAAAAAAGCAATATGAGCTTACAAAACACACGAAACTGACTCACTCAGGTGAATGAGTATTTTTCTTCTTCACTGTAATCTCAGAATCAATAGTAGAATTCCTTCTACACAAATTCATCATCTATCTCATTACTGCTATATATTTGTTATTGCTATTCTTATTCTTTTTCTCCTGTGGCTGACACAAAAACGTGGAAAGCGTGTTGTGTTTTAATTCCTTCCTTCTCATTTTTCTTTTTCTATGTATTTCTTCTTTTTATATAAGATATGTATTCTTTCTATTGTTATTGTTTTTATTTTTTAAGAAAAGCTATAAGAGAGTGTCAGCAGCTGCACCAGGCCAGAAAGGAGGTAACTTAGTAATGGATATTCCTTTTTCTGTTGGCTGTGGACGCGCTTCCCTTCCCTCTTCCACCCATCGAAACTAGCCACCTATTTACCCTTCTCTTCCGCCCATCAAAACTGGTTTTTCTACCACAGAACAACTAAGGGAAGATGGTTTGGCTCCTCATGATCCTGCTGCCATGGCTGGACTGCTTTTTTCAGAATGAAGAAGAAGAAGAAGAAGAAGAAGGAGAGGAGGAGGAGCGGAGCACGTGGCTCTTTCACAGGTGATGTGGCAATTATATGGGGCCCATTAACAGTGGATTTAACACCTCTGTTAAGAGAGGAGCCTAAAGTTCAATAAAATTTTATTTTTCAGTTTAAGTGAGCCGAAAAATATTTCAGGTGCTTAAGTGCACTTTGGAGTATAGTTCAGGGGCCAAAATGTACCTTATCCCTTTTTTATATATCAAATTTCTATTTAATTTCTGCCGAGTAAGAGCAAACTCATTATGGGAGATATCACAGTTTAGGAGAAGTAAACTTTTAAACTTTTTATAATTTCTAGACTAAATTGAAAAAAAAAAAAGAAATTGAGGGATTTAAATGGTTTTTAAGAAAATTTAAAAGACTAAAAAATTTTAACAGTAACCTTTTTTTTAAAAAAAATCACGATTAAAAAGAAACAAATTAAAGTTTAATACTTAAATTGCACTAAACATAAAGTTGAGTACCACTATTACATTTAACCCTAATAAAATGTAAAACTTGTCTACTATTAAGTCATCACATGGCATGAGCAAAAAAAAAAAATCTTAGCACCTCAACCAATCATGGATTGATCCATGTGTAGTGGAATATGATTAAGCTACAAAGATATAATTGGATGACATGTAACTGATATGTTATTTTCTATAAAAAGAAAAGAACATTTCTTATAATAACTTTTGACCTTGAAGAAATTGTTTACGTCAAAATATATCTTTTACGAGATAATAAAGATTGATGTCAGGATTTGCGATGTAAAAAAAAAAAAAAAATCTTAGCACCACAACCAAACATGGATTGATCCATGTGTAGTGAAATATGATCAAGCTACAAAGATATAATTGGATGACATGTAACTAATATGTTATTTTCTATAAAAAGAAAAGAACATTTCTTATAATAACTTTTGACCTTGAAGAAATTGTTTGCATCAAAGTATATCTTTTAAGGGATAAATATTGATGTCGCGATGTAAACAATAACATCATGAGTCCCACTTTTACTAGAATGCCCAAGGGCATTCTAGATAATTACTTTATTAATTTTTTAAAAAATTATTTACAGACTATAAATGTTTAAATTCTTACACAACGGGTTCACTTGTGTGCAACTTAGGTTTTAAATTTCAAAAAAATAATAAATTTCAAAAAGAATTGAATTTCAAAAAAAATTAAAATAAAAAAATAAATATTTATCAACATTGGGGGCATTTTTGAAATTGCTTCCAAATATTATTTTATCTTATTCACCCGCGAAGGACTATACATATCGCAGAGGCATTTACAACTATCACACGCTTTAAATATAACTAAAAATCACAATAAGGAAAAAAAATAAAGGAAACATGGATCATTTAATAAGTTCATATCTTCAGCAGATGGAATGCTAACCAAAAATGATAATTTTTCCATGATAGAAAATAGAAATAAAAGTATACCTGAGATAGTTCCACAACAATTATAATGGATATGAATTCCTCATCAGCATGCAATGTAAAGACAGGCAGCTTGTGTCTTATCACCATCTTCACAAAACAAATACATGACTATTGATGTGATGACTAAAACGTATAAATCTAGAAGCAAAGTTAAAGAACAGGCATGCGATGACACTCTCACCCATGCCTAAGTCATTTCCTATATATCATATAATTATAAGCTACATCATCAAAGAAAATTAGCAATAAGAAAAAAATTTGCCACCTAAGGTTGTATCTCTTTGAGCTTGCTAGATGAAGAAAAAAAAAAAAAAGACCACAGATTGTGAATAAGAAAACCCAAAAATAATCCAATTAGATATTATTAAAAAAACAATTCAAAACACAAAAGAATAACATCTTTCCAATTTTTTCAATTCAAATAAACAGAATCCTATAAAATTTTAAAACATTAAAAAAACTAATTTAATGGCTAGGTATTGAGAGAGGAGAAGAAGAGGATGAAGGCTCAAAAGAGAAAAAAAAAAAAAAACATAGATTGTATCTCGATAGATGGAAGGGATAAATGAGATACATATAGAATAGGGTTTTTATAATGTAGTTTAAAATAAGGTTTTTCTTTATTGTTTTAGAAAAATATTATGAATTTTAATGTTTCAACACATAAACTTTTATAAGTGAATGTTAAAATATGATGAGGGATAATTGTCAAATTGTAAGATTAATGATTTTAGAGCTATTAAATTTATAATATTGAATAGTTATGTAAATAAAAAAAATATTATTTTTAGAAATATTACTAAAATTTAATGAAAAAATAACTAACTTTAAATTAACTAAATTTTCTTTATCTAATAGTTAATTATAGCCATAAATGTTTCTAAAAATTAGCTCATTGAATTTTTGTTATATAAACAAAATAGAAATATAATTTTCAAATATTATGTTAAATATATATATTAATAAAATAAATTAGAATTAAATTAACTAATATTCATTATCTAATTATTAACTAAAATATTTTTTTAAAAAATGATGAATATAATTTTTTAGAGTAAAAAAATAACATTAACACTATAAATGTTGAAAAATATGAAGTGTTATTGCTCAAGTAAAAGTTAATTTTTAATGAAGATAAACTAATACAAATAGATATATTAAAAACTAAATAGGTTAATTTTTTAAGAGAATAGTTTTAATATTTTTGTGTTATTTTTAAAAATACTAACGTTTATTATTATAAATAATATTTTAAATAATTTTTTTTAATTTTTTTAAAAGAATATGAACGTTAAACATATCAAAGAAAAGTGAATGTATATATATATTTGTTAAAATAGAAAATTTATTAAGAATATAATAAATTGTAACTAGATTAATGTGTAATATTAGATTGTTATGAGTTAAATATTTGTGAGAAAAATCAGAATTTAATATATTAAATTTTTTTTATTTGCATAGTAATTAATTGCAATTATAATTAAAAGATGAAAGGATGAAATATAATTTTTAAAATAAAAAATTTACTTAGGTTATACCACTAAATTAGGAATGATATCTTTTATATAAATATAATAAAATATATATTTTGACACTTTTTTCATTTTTAATTTTTAAATTTGTACTTTCAAAGAATTAGTAATCAACGAAGATTATTTAATTTAAAAATTAAAGTTTATTTCATAAAAATAGATCCAATAATAATAAAAAAATAATGTGTGAAACACATGGTGTATACTAGTAGTTGTAAAAGTATTAAAATTTAATTAGAATATAGTAATTTTAGAATATTAGTAAAGAATTATTAAATTTAAGATGTAAAATATGTAGAAATAAAAATACATTTTATATTTTTAGAAATTTTGTTAAAAAATATATTTTTAAATTATATATATTTCAAAAGTTACACTTTAATTGTGGTTGTAAAAATACTCACTTCAATCGTCAAACGTTGTCTTATGTTAAAAAAAAAAAAAAAACACAGTTTAATTGCAATTATAATATATGTAGGACATCATTTAATTTCAATTATATGTTGTGGAGGTCATTCAACATTGAATTTATAAAATTTATTTTTATGTTAGAAATATATAAAAATAATATAATTTTAAATTATATTTCAAAAATCATATTTTAATTATAGTTGTAGAAATACTAAAAATTAATTAAAATATAGAATAACAGTAAAAGTTATTATATTTAATTAAAAATTTTGTAATATATAATGATCTTTTTAAAAGTGTTTAAAAAAATTTATTTAGATGCAATTTTAATTATATATATGATATATTAAGTTAAAAATTTGATAAGTGTTTCTCTTCATAATTCAGTATTCACTCCTAAAGGTTTATATGTTAAATTATTACACACATACACACACATATTAAATGCTAAGCTTCAAAGTCATTAAACCAAAAATTTGACAAGTATTCCTCTTTTTTGTGTTGAATTATTAAAGTGCACATGTTTTATTTGATATACAACACTATAATTTTATTACATTTAAAATATTACTCTTTCTTTTCATAAAAATGATATCTATTATTTTAACTAAAACATAATATTCTATTCAAACAAAAACATTTTTCTTTTTTCAACCTAAAAAGTAAAAAATATGTAATTTCTCACCAATTTTCTATGTTTATCTTATTTTATTTATTCAATAATTATCAATACTATGCATATTAATAATAAGTTCTAATTTTTATATTTGATTAATTTCTAGTTTTAAATTTATTATAATTATTTATTTTAAAATATGTATATTATTTGCAGTCCGCGTTTTGTATATATTAAATGTTGAGCTCTAAAATTATTAAGTAAAACATTTGACAAGTGTCCCCTAAAAGGCTATGTGTAGAGTTATTAAAATTCACAATATTTTTCTATAAAAATATAAAAAATTTTATTTTAAAATACATATATTATGTTTCATGTAAAACACTTTAATTCTATTGCATCTAAAACATTACTCTTCCTTTATATAAAAAATTATGTCTTTTATTTTAACTAAAATATCTCTTTATTTCAACTATTTTCTATATATTCTTTTATTTTATTTATTCAATTATTATTATTACTATACCCTACTTCTTGTAATGATTTGTTAGTTCATGATGCCATGGGTTGAGAAAACTTTCGTTTTAGATGGTATGGGCTTTGTTTAGTTTGGTAATGCCTCTCATGGGGATGTTTTGTTACATTATCCCTTTTCTTTAATAATTTTTTGGTTGTTCCGTGTGAAGTTGGTATTAGAGGGTGTCAGCTTAGTTGAGATGCCTTGATGCATTATTTGATGTATAAGCCAATTTTATATATAAAAAAAAATTTATTATTGCTATACATATTAAAAACATAGATATGTACTCTCAGTAAAAATAATAAAATAAAATTATTACAACAATTTTTTAAGTTCTTATTTTATATTTAATTAAATTTTAATTTTAATTCATTTTAATTATTTAATTAATTAATTTAAAATATGTATATTATTTTACAGTTTGTGTAAAATGCGAATTTACGATTAATTTATATTAACTTTAAATAAAATTAAAGGATGTTAAAATTTTTCTTATATTATATTCTATATTAGTTATGATTAAAATAAAATTATAAATAATAAAAAATTTAATTTTAACTATTAAATCAAATATATATAGTTCTATTATAATTCAACGTCAAACAAATACAACCTAATTAAAAATAGATTTTTGGGTTGTTTACAAAAAAAAAAAAATGCATATACTTCAGTGCTTTTTGCAATTTAATCATATACTTGCAGTTTTGGCAATTTTATGCACAAATTTTTTTAATTTTTGTAATTCCATGTACCGGTTGAAAATCGGATAAAAATTTGCTGACGTGACCATTAGAAAAATATGAGTCGATCCATGTTGGTGCAATGTCAAATTGTATCGTTTTGATTATTTGTAAGATAATGCATAAACTTTGATAGTTTTTGAAATTATGATTATTAATTTTTTGACAAATTGATGTGCATATATATATAGTTAATTATTATATGAAAATTGATACTTATTTTATTATTTAAAAAATAATTTTAGTTTAATTTTTTTAATTTAAATAAAATAACATTAAATACTAATTTTTATATTACTTATTAAATTAAAAATTTTATATATTTAATTTTAAGAAATTAATTAAATTCTAAGATATCAAAAGATATTTTTCAAAAGTTCAAGAACTCAAATATAAAATTCAAAAAAATTCTCTCTAAAAATTTTTTTACTAATAAAAATAGCTGGAAGTTATAATTTTTACTGCATGTATAAATCTATCAAAGAATATTCTAATATTTGTTGAAATTTTCTTTAAAAAAATATCATTTGATATTTTAGAACTTAATTTTTAAATAATAATTAAGCTCAATATAATAAAATAAGTATTAATTTGCATGTAACGGTTGAATTAAAATAATAATTAACAAAATTAATTTTTTAAATTAAAAAATTTAGTTTTAAACTCTCATTGCTTGAATAATTGTTTCACATATATTGATTGAAAAAATTTACATTAAACAATATATACATATACACACACATCAATTTGCCAAAAAAATTAGTAGATTATGATTAAATTGCAAAAAAATCAAAGTTTGAACATTGTTTTGCAAATAATCAAAAGATGCATTTTGATGTGGAGCTACATGGATGGATGGACTCAGATTTTGTTGACGTTCACGTCAGCTAATTTTCACTGAATTTTTAACTGGGGTATGAAATTGGAAAATAAAAAATTGTACATAAAATTACCAAAATTAAAAATATAAAATTAAATTGTAAAAAGTGTTAAAGTATATGCTTGTTTTTGTAAATAACCCTAGATTTTCTTATAAATACCGGCAAACCTCAGTCTTTTGGGCGTAGTATTGCCGCCTTTGTTTTTTTCCTTTTTTTTCTTTTCCCGTTGTTCCTTCCTCTTTCGATTTCTCTCCTTCTTCTCTCAGGATTTCAAAATCGAAACCCTAACCTCTCGATTTCATTACTCTCAATTCCATTACAAGGTTTTCTTTTACTAATCATGGAGCAGTTTTTCTCGTCGATTCCTACTGGGTATCGATTCGACCCTACTGACGAGGAGTTGGTCGGTGATTTTCTGTTCAAAAAAATCAATAATATTCTGCTTAGTTATGTGGAGAGTTCGTTGGTCTCTGATTGTGATTTGTACGGTGAGAAGGAGCCATGGCAATTGTGGGACGAGTTTTCACAGAATCTTGTGTTTACTAATGGTGATCTTTACTTCTTCACCAAGTTGAAGCAAAGACCTAAGAGTTCCAGATATTTGCGCGCTGTAGGTAAGGGGGGTACTTGGCATGGAGAGAACAAAGGTGAGGCTGTGGAAGCAGAAGCAACGGCAGAACATGGTGGAGTGTTGATTCAGGCAATGAAGAAGAGGTTTAATTACAGAAACAAGGACTCTGCTCATCATTGTCGTTGGATCATGCATGAATTTAGCATGGTCAACTCCAGCACAAATTGGGTGCTTTGCCGCCTTCGGAATACTTATGCATCTGATGATAATGCATCTGTCGTGAAAGGGGTTTTCATATATAAGGAGAAGATGATGAATTCTGAAGCTGAGCAAGATCCTATAAAGCGCCTCAAGGTCACTCACGAGATTGATTTGGGTTCGCCGGCAGAATTCAACTCTAATTCTAACTCTATTAATCCTGAAAAGCATGAGAGCAGCAGTGAGACATGCATTGTAGCGGCTGAACAAAACAACGGATTTTTGGACTTGGCGGGTGCTGCATCTGTCTTGAACGGGGTTTTCATATATAAGAGGAAGATGATGAATTCTGAGACTGAGCAAGATCCTATAAAGCGCCTCAAGGTTACTTATGAGACTGATTTGGGTTCGCCGCAAGAATTCAACTCTGATTCTAAATCTATTAATCCTGAAAAGCATGAAAACACCTGTGAGACATGCATTGTAGCAGCTGAACAGAACAATGGATTTTTGGACTTTGCGGGATGTGGGCTTATCACCAGTCAGCAGCCCATGCTCATGCAAGATCAGTTCACGTCACAGCCCGTTCAAACTTATACTGATGACGACTTGTTGATGATCTGCTATGGTTCCGAGGGTCCTTCTTTTACTATTGATGAATTGTTAAGCAATGATCAGAGCTTCGTGCAGAGCGATTCTTCTCCTGACCTTCAGGCATTATCTGATTATCTGATTTGTGAGGGATGGCAAAATGACAAGGCTTACTAGACTCCTGAAGAGTATTTTGTGCTGTATTGTAGTTATTTTTGGCCACAAACAATTTTGGTCGTTGGGTGATGATTGCATACGCGATAATTGAATTTTGACAATTGTATAGCTAATTTTTATGCACAGGTTTCAACTATAAGATAACTGTGTATATTTTGTCATTTATCCATTTAAGGGAAGAAATATCTTATTCACAAATATGCATTTTCTTGTCTTTTTGTTTTCTTGGTCTTTCGTGTTGTTGGATGGGAGAACTTTCCAGTTCATTCGATTGGAATTTCATTTCTTCTTTCAGATCCCAGTGCAAAAAATATCAAAAGAAGAGTTGATGCATATATGCAGGTGAAGCCAGAATAGAATGAACAGTGCTCTCTTTTCCAGAAATATTTTCTGCTCCATGGTTTTTTGTGTGTTCTTTTGTTGTGCCATACTGTAGCAAGTGTTTTCAGGACTCTAAGTGAAGAAGCTAACTTTTTTAATCTTTTGCTGCTTTAGATATTGAATCATGTAATTGCTTAATGAGCTGCTTTTATTTAATTGATTCCTTTGCTATGAATGTCTGATAGCTGTTGTTTGCATAAAGTTAAATTGTGTCTTATGCAAAGATCCAGAGTTCAAGTAAAAAGAAATACCATTATGCTTTAGTGTTTCTCTTGTTCATTACATCTTCCAATTTGTCATTTTTTTTTGCGTTTGAAATCCAGCTGTGTAATAGAGATTACAACGGCTCTAGGATTGGTAGTAGAGCTTATGAATTCCGGGATGCAGTAAGTTCTTTTGTTTTCTCACCTTGTATTCTATGCCCTGCACCTGTAGGTCTCTTACTAATCTGTCAAATTCTTTTTAGGTGCATGGGATGCTGTCACAAATGGACCCTGCATTTGTTGCTTACTTTGATCCTTTAGTTTTATAAATACAATTTTTCTATGATGGTGCCTTTTAGTGTTTCTAAGTTACATCAAAAGATCATACTTACATCTGGAAATTGGCAAAGTCCTGTGCTGCAATCTAATGTAGAAGATTGATGCTGAGTTTAGAAATCCCTGTATTACTTTAGGCTATTTCCGACTGCAGACTACATTTAACCTCACTGCCCATACCCAAATCTTATATTTTCTTGGTCTTTTAGCTCCCTGCGATGAGACACAGGTAAAAACCACATTTGCTTTTTGAAGTTTTGATAATTCGTACTACATTCATCTTGTAATATGGAATGTGTTTGGTTTTAGTGGGGCTATAGAACTTTCCATGAATCTGTTTCTGGTGACTTTCTATAATATTGTTGGGTCATTTACTCTTGCTAATTAGTGAATCACCATTCTTGTGAATGCACTTCTCATGATATGTGAAATTTTGGTTGGTAACTTATATCATCTAACTCAAAAAGTTCAAAATTTCAGGTTTCTTTAGTTTACAATTTTCTTGATTCCGCCAAATAACATAATGGAGGGGCTAATTTCTTTTCATTTATTTACTTTTAGAAAACCTGATGCATGTGCTGGATGATGGGAATGCATCTGATTGCAGAGCTAGGAAAGTTTTATATGCCAGCTTGCAGGATGGAAATCATACATTTGAGGTCCGCATCAATGGGTCTCAAGGAGTTGGCTTTGCTATTTATGACTGGTCTGTTTGAGAAAAAAATTGTTAGTTTTTTTCCCCTATTGCAATAAAGCACAATTAAAACCCACCTTATTAAACTAGTAAAAATTGAAGTTATGAAATTGCATGCTATATTACATTCTTGGTTTATTCTATATGTTTGATATTACATTTTCTCATCTTCTTTCTTTTCATCCTTGATCTTAATGCTCGTTTTGAAGGTTGTGCTTTTTTTATGGTAAGTTTGTTATACTTCTGCCTCTATAATTCATATTATTTAATGACAGTAACACATTTACAGGCTTTGACTTGCAACTACTTTAGTAGTTATCCTGTTGCTGGATTAGTGTTGATGCAGCATGGTTACCATAAAGAGTCAATGCCTTTACAATCAAAAGATAAGTGTTCCCAAATTACAAAACAATAACTTGGACTGGATTGATAGAATTGCAGCTGAACCTAACTTTCAGGTAATCAATAAGAGGAAGAGCTAATCCTATACACATATTGAATTCAAGGATCATGTTCTTTCTGCTAATTTTGGTCTTTGTTATTTTGTGTCCTATAATTTATTGATTGAATGTGATTGAGATGAGATGAGCTGATATGATTAATAATAATGCATGATTCAGATATACAAACCCCTTGAAGGAGATTGATTAATTTTAGTTCATACTACCTGGGCAACATTGGGTTCAATGCATTCTGTGTCAATCATATTCCATTCCTGCTTGCTTGTTTGTTGTGTGTGTGTGTGTTATTTTCCCAATTACGTTCTGTTGTTTTGATTTGTGCCTTACAATCTCCGCATTGCATTCCAGTCAGAAATTCTGGAAGCAAAGATGCAGGGTGTAGAACAGCCTCAAAACGTTGCCATTAAAGAAGGTTCACAGTTCAACAGAACAACTCCAATGTGCCATGGACATGCACTCTTATCTACTCTGATTTCCTCTTGAATATGTTTCAAAACCACTTGCGAAGTTGTCTCACACATTCTCAGCTGTCCCCTGTGGCCTCTCAAAATCAATTACCTGAGCTTGGCAATGATAGCTTAGTAAAAGACTTGGATTCAATGAATCAAAATGCACCTTCAGAGACACTGGCAGCTGGAAAACTGGTAGTCTTACCATGAGATGATGAGGAAGCAATCAGAGGAAGCCGCCGTCAAGGAAAATGGATGCGACTTTGTATTTAGAACGAGGGCATTACAGAGCACTGCAGCACTGTTATTGCTTATGGAATTTGTTGCTAGGCCTGATCACTTGGTTAAAAGCAGTCGATGAGCTTTCGAAGATGGCCAAATTCAGCTAGCATGAGACTGAGAGTGTATCAAAGGAAATTGTTTGCATATAAAGATTTTGATATGAAACTGTGTACAAAATTTTTACTTCATTATGCAGCAAATGCATCATTAATTGCAACCAAATTGTTTTGTAGTATACTGAGTTGTTACATTGTGGTATGCTGCTAGTAGCACCCACAACAGTAATGCAATATGAACTGATTTTAGCCTACTTTCTCTTATTTACCTGGCTCAAATTTTACAATTACAACTAATGAAAATGAACCCAATGAATTTACAATATTAAATTTCAAATCAAATTTTAATTTAATCTTATTTCCTCTATAAATTACAATATTCTCATACATTATTTTTATAATAACAACAACAACAATATATCATTTTTTATATTTAATAAATTTTTGCTAAGCATATAAAATAAAAAGTTGATAAAAAATTATTTAAAAATGTGTTGCTCGAGCCAAAAATATTATGTATGTTATAATTATTCTAGCTGCAACTTAACCGAAATAAGAATGCCCTTGTAGGCTTCTAATACTGTCAAACTATTTTTCAAAATTGTGTCAAAAAAAAAAAAACTATTTTTCAAAAAACAACCACTTTTTTTTTTCTCTTTTTTCTCTTTTCGTTTTTTTCATAAAAAAATTTTATTTTTAACCACTATCGATAATTTCTTAAATCAGCAGTGCTTTCTTATTATTTTTCTATTTTATTTGCATATAATAAATATAGATATGATTTGTTTGACTTTATATTAAAAATTTTGAATTTTCTTTTATAGAGTTTTTAACACCCTTTATTAAATTTGGGTGGTTATCAATTTTGTATCTCTCTTTGTTATTATTATCTTTTTTAAATTTCTGTAATCAGAATCATTAAAGAAAAGAGAGTTGTTTTATAACTAATTAGTGCTATTGAGTGGAGTGTATGAATTGCCGAATTGTAAATCAAAGGAGTTCTATCAGGGCAATTTATCAAATTATGGTAAAAAAAAAATTTATTTCTCAATTTGTGGTAGTTTTGAAAGTTATTCCCGTTTTGTGGTACTTTTTTTTTTTAAAAAAAAGTACATTATGCTACTTGGAGTAGTACAATTGCAACAAGACAAAAAAAATCAAGTGCATTGTGCTACCTCAAGTAGCACAATGTACTCTCCTGCACGTAAACCGAGTTTCTCTCTCCTGATACTGATTTGACCAATTTTGCTTTACCTAAATAATTTTGTTCACTATCTAATTAACTAATTTTTTCACTACAAATATATATATATATATATATATATATATATACAAAAATAATAATAATAATCATAAATTTTTTTTATTAAAAATAGTTAATTAAAATATAAATAAAAATGCAGAATATGTGAAAAAAATTAATTAAAAAATAAATTAATATTTTTAATTTTAATTTTTAATGAGAGGGTAAAAGGTCAAAATTGTGATTAATTTTTA
>CATIWK010122727.1:0-19305 GCA_949634005.1 Mallotus japonicus
ATATTTCCTTGTTTTGTAGGGATTTTAATTCTATTCTTAAGAGTGATTTTTAATCACTAAATTTGTATTGTATTAATTAGTTCTTGAGAGGTTTTTATTGTTATATCAACTGTACAAAAATTGTAATCCTTAATCCCTTCCTTATTTATTTGGAATGAATGGTTGTAAATTATATTTATTTATGATTGATTGCCAAAATAATAAGCATTAACAGGACTAATGTGCAAATTTGGTAAAAATAAAAGTGGAAATGACTGCAATTCAACAGTAATAAGGAAATAATCTAATAATCACAGGTAATAAAATACAAAACACACGGAGGCCTACCGAAAGGTTGGGTGGGCATTCTAAAAGCCTATACCTAGTTTCCGAACCCGATTTCTGAAGACGACTTCTGGGTATCTTCCGTGGAATCCAATTGCTGTAAGTGTGTCCCGGTTTTCATCCGGGTGGCAACTCCATCTCCTATATGGGCCCCAAGCCCATTTTGTATTTCTTGGTAGGCCCTGAGCCCGCACAGTGCCATGGTCGCCAAACACTTGGACACGCGCTAGACCCCGCCACCTGCAATAAATTTACATAAATAAAAAATATTATTATAAAATTAAAATTTAAAAATAAAAATAAAATAAACATTTAAGCATATTTGAAACATTTAGCCTCTAATTGAATTCAATTGGAGTACATAACAAAAAAAAATTGCGAACTTCATTATCTTTATAATTAATTAGCTATTTATTATTGTAATTTATTTTTTAAAAAAATTAAAGTTCAACGATAACACAACCAAAGAATAATTCAAGCGACGACCTTTTGCATTCCAAAAGCTTTTTTAATTTTTTTTTGAACCAAAAAGCTTTTTTTAATTTAGAATTTAAAAAAGTTAATTAACATTTCAGCATATAAACATTTAATCTTTTTTTAATCTGCGTTGCAAAAGATTAAGTGGGAACTTTAATTTAGAATCTAAAGTCAAATTGATCTTTAATTCCATTTCCTATCATCTAACTTACACAGTGAGATAACACACTAAAACCAATTTGGTTGGTTAATTGACACCACAAACCACTAAAATACTCTCAAATCAATAACACCAAGTAGCATACTATATTAATAGTAATAGCATATCAGTAAATCAGCTTCACATTGTAATCAAATTATGCAGAACAATTTCCACAGTAACTACACATAGATTAGGAACATAAATAGAAATGTAAGACAAAAAACACAAATTTGTAAAAGGAATCAATTCAATACCCCATCCCTGCCAGTCTCTGGTACACTGAACCAAACTATAAAGCTTATTGGACTCTCCAAGCTCTGACTCTCCTGTTGCATATAATTTTGGTTTCATGTAAGCTTCTTTGGCCAGTTGCATTAGCAACTCCTTTTTCTTCTAATTAAATTGAGATGAGTCATTAACAACTTGACGTCTACTTATAAAACTTGTTTCTGTTATTAATTTGACCAAAGAATTCTTGGTCTAAGTACTTGAAAAGGCAATTATCATACCAAATGATTACTGCTTTATTGGTAGGACATCGCTTGCGAATCTCACTGCTTGCTTCCCCAACATAGGTTTTGCAATCTGAGGATGAGACATCTCCTCTATAAAGACCAAGTCCATACGCTTGGTATGGGTACTGGCCTGTTGAGCTAACACCAAAACCGTCCTTAAGAACTTGCAAATAGAGATTGCCAGCAAGTTTGTTCAGGTTGGATTCGTATGGGCTATTGGCGGTGAAGTTTTCAGAGCTTGAACATAAATGAAAGAGTGGATTAGCTCCATAAACTATTTGGAGCAGGACAGCAATGGCTACCAATGGATAGAAAATAGATGAAGACATTGTTGAGGATAGATAGATTGAAAAAAAATAAATAATCAAACACAAAAACACCATAGATCACACCAGAACTTCTCTAATACCAAAAATAATTTACAGATCTAGATATATAAAATGCGAATCCGATCAAAATTAAGCTTGAAATGAACAAAAGCGAAAGAGAGAGAGCCTACAGTTAAGACTTCTTTCATGGCGTTCTGTCTTCAAATCTCTGCTTTTACTAGAAAAATTGGGTTCTTTGTTGTCTCTCACTTTCAGCAGCACTGCTTGGCAGAGAGGATAGGACGCTGCAACCAATGCTCAACTGCTTTTCATAGCTTTACTTCTTCAAATCTTTTGAAGACCCTTTATTTTCCACTTCGTCTAACTTATGTAACTAAAATAAGTTAAATCCACAGACACTTAAAAGAACCCAAGATCATAATGCAACAACAATGAAAACCACCTATGAATCATAGAAAGTGCCACATGGCACTACATGGCACTAATACCATGAGGTGGCATAATTCTTGTACTTAGTTTTTATATATTTATATAGATATAGATAGATAGATATATTTATATATATTGTATCAATTTTTATTAATATAAATTTATAAAATATATTTTAAATATGAAATTTATATAATATTAAAGGAAAAGTACGGAAAAGTACCCTGTGATTTCACGTTTTTAGCTTCGAGGGCCTGTGGTTTTTTTTTTTAGTACTTAAGTGACATGTGATTAAAACTGTTAGCAACTAAGTGACATTTTTCGTAACTCCGTTAAATTTGGTTATGTGGCAGTAGACGTGGCAGCAGATGTGGCCACTTTAATCCAGCTGTCTCTCTCTCTCTCTCTCTCTCTCTCTCTCTCTCTCTCTCCACATAAGCAATAAAGTAAAAAAAAACTTAAAACCTTAAATTTTTAAAGAACCCTCAAATTTCAAATTTTCTTCAAATTTTACCATCGGCAACAATTATCTGCCCTGAACTAGGCACCGCGATGCAAGCAAATGATCCTCGGGGTGATAACATCGAAGGTAAAGGACGGTCCATAGGAAATTGCTGTGGTCGTAGAGAGCAGGACTGAGTGAAATGGAGGTGAAATTGCAGAGTCCGTAGATGTGAGGGTTACAGGGCATCAGCGATGAAATTGAAGGGTCTTGTGATGAAATTGAAATGGCAGCCTTCGATGACTCATCGGCTATTTGGCAGCTGAAAGTTTTTTTTTTTTTTGAATCCTTGGCATCTTCTACTGCTTCTTTCTTCCATGATTCTGATAAAATTATTTGGTCCTTAGCCCTTTTAAGTCCTCCCTGCAGCTGAGCAAGGAAGTCTACTCTGGCAATTGGAGGAGTGAAGAAGCCACACAGATTCAGACCTGCAACTTTTGGTGACCGGCTGTATATGATATTGATATATAGTGATTCAAATGAAAGAATTTGTGATTATTGATATATAGTGATTAAAAGCTCAACAAATTTGTGATTTGGACTCTTATGTGTTTAGGATTTGTGATTTAAATGAAAGATTTGTTATTGCAGTTTACATGTTTGTTAAAACTACCGTGTGGTTGGATGATGTATATGGATGTAGCAGAGAATACAAAGGACCAACTAGACCCCATGTTTGGGTGATGCTTCAAATTACAGTGACATTCTGCTAATTTTCACTTTCGTGAGCTATATTGGTGTTCATTGTTTGTCGATTATTTGTTAACAGCTAGCTTATCAAAAGCTTAGCGTCTTTTCTCTCTTCCTCTGTATCTTTCTTTCTTTGTTTCTGACTCAATTCCTTATTTTCATTCTCTTCTTTTATCATTTTCTTCAGTTGCTTGGATCTCTCTCTGTCGTTCATTTTATTTTTCTCTTTCGATGATGATGATTCTCATTTTGTTTGACTGCACTAATCAGATACAGAGGAGGATCAGGGTTGCCAAAGATGGGTCAGAGTTTATGTTTAGGAATGTTCAGATTCTTGAAGCAAGCTTTGTAAATGGTCTAATTCAAGAAACAAATCACGTGACCCTGAAGATTGCCTCCTATGATGAGTTTGATTCAGGTACGCATGTGAATTTTGAATATGAACTGGAGGGGAGAGAACCATGCCCTACTTGAGGCTTAGCGAAGGAACCAGTTGTTGGGGAAGGCTCTGCCTACATAACCAAGAAAACAATAAAAAAATTTCTCGTTTGGAAGCTTGCTGAATTATACACAAGGGACTTGAACAGAAAAAAAAAATCAAATAGCAATAACTGTGGCTTGCTTAACCCCTGGACATTCTAAGGCCATCATTGATAAATCAAAGGATATCTCTGATATTGTTTCACACCATTATCAACATATCTTCCTCTAAGATAGTATTTCTTCAACCACTGCTGCTGCTTCCCAAGGGACGCCTCCATCTGGGTTCTCGTAAATTTTGGATAATTTAAGCTTTTTTTTTTTAACTTTATTGCTTATGTGGAGAGAGAGAGAGAGAGGGGAGACAGCTAGATTAAAGTGGCCACATCTACTGCCACATAACCATATTTAACGGCGTTACAAAAAATGTCACTTAGTTGCTAACGGTTTTAATCACATGTCACTTAAGTGCAAAAAAAAAAAAACCACAGGCCCTCAAAGCTAAAAACGTGAAACCACAGAGTACTTTTCCGTACTTTCCCCTAATATTAATATTAATCAATAATTTTATTAATAAAAGTAAAAGTTTTTATAATTTTGTGATGGGTTTATGATGGAAAATCCGTCACTAAATTAGTAACAGGCAGTCTGTCACTAATTTAGTGATGGATCAAAAATTCATCACTAATTTAATTAAAAGATTCGTCACTAATCTGTCGCAAAAATTAGTCATAGATTGAAAAATCCATCACTAATCCGTCCCTAAAATTAGTGACGGATTGAAAAATCCGTCATTAAAATTAGTGATGATCAAAACACTGACAACAACAAATCCGTCACTTAGCCATTTACTGATGGATTAATAATGTATTTTTCCATCATTAAATAGTAAATTTTTTGTAGTAACAGTCTGGAACACACTCGTGTTATTGGGTGTGATCCTCTCTGGATAAAATGGCAGCATTCAACACACTCACCAATACACCCATGTCTCAAGGTGTGTGTGTGTCTCCAAACATGAGTATCATGCACAACAACATCCAAATTGCAAAGCCAACAACTCTCTTAATAAATTCATGGTACAAACTCAACATATATAAATATAAAAAAGATTAATCATGTGAAGGGAATTGAATTCGACGACCTTCTCTCATACATTCCTTTCATTATTCTATCGCTAGCAATCAAATCTTGTTTCTTGGTGTTAAAAATAGCGAATTTCTTTTATTGTCTTGTCCTAAAACTATCTTTATTCTATTGAAGAAAAACTTTATTGCGACATGGTTTTAAAATAAGGGCCAGTTTTTTTTTTAATTATCTCTCGTCTTTATCTCTAGACCCAAATTATACATTCAGTCTAGAAGAATTCAACATATGATGTTAGAGTGTTAAAAAAGGTATACACGTTTACTAAAGAAGAAATATTTAAAAACGAACTTTATCAAAATAATATAATTGGCGACGATTAACGATTTCATAGAGCATGAATGTTGGATGCACATGCACACACCCAAACATGACTCGATCATTTAACACTAGCCATAGTCCATAGTAATAAATCAAATTAACATCAAGCATATATGCATTTCAAGGTTTTACATGAGCATGCTGATTGCCGGTTCTACGCAAAGACAAATTTGCTTAATACAAAACTACAAATGCACATCTCACACCGAAGCATTTATCCCTTTTACATTGAGATTGAAGAACCACCAACATAGCCCATATTCCATTGCCCATCTAAATTGTAGCCATATATCTCTGTTGTCTTTGAGTAAAGAAGGATGAAGAAATAGAGCAGATTTCATTTTTTATTAAAAAGAAGAAATTTACAAGGCTATTTATATAGCAAAAAGAACAAGATACATTTTACAAAATGTGTATGCAAACTTGACCTCTAATCTGAAATTTAAAACCTTATTTCAAAAATTTACTAGCATCGGACAAATATTGTTTAACATACATTGATTTCCAGCTAGACACCGCATCATCATAATGTATTTTTTTATTTCCAATTTACTTCAACAATATCATTCTGCTCACACATCAGTCAACATAGCCATATTTCACCACCAACCTATGCCAAAGATAGGAAGGAACCCCACTCTGCTTTGCCTGCATGAAATTATAATGAAAGATAGATAATTTTTGGCTTCGAAAAATACGAACAACAGGACCCAATTCTCACTCCTGTAGAGAAAAAATTATCAAATTTGTAATGATTTCATAAACGTAATTAAAAAAAATACGAAAAGGAGAACATAAGGGGAAAATATGGCATGACAACAAATCAACAAAGAGAAGAAATATGATAGAAATATGATATGAATACAGAGGATGTGGAGAAATGTCAAGAGGCACTTTTTGTTATTTATTTTATGTGCCTTTCAGGTGCTTTAAAGATTTACACATTTTATGGTTTACTCAAAGTAAAGAGAACACAGGTGCATAGGTTTTTTCTATGTAATGAACTTTATACTGAAGATAGTTAAATAACTGAGTAGGCCACATAGAAGAAATCACCTCATCAAACCACTGAATTCTGTCATATGATATATATGTTAGCAATTAGGTAATGCCAATGCAATCAGAAGTAACACAAATTTCAAGAAACAATTTGATTTTTGAGATGAAGGTGCGCATATATTTTTGAATATGTACATACTTCTATTTTTATTTAAAAAGGATCCACAAGAATTGTCATAGTCATACCAGAATAAATAGCTCGATAAGTGTTACTTGACAATAAAGCAGAACCATATTTAATATATATTTTTTATTTTTACACCAGCATGTGTAATTCCGTTATGATTTAGAATCCAAATTGATGAATTCAGACCAACAAGACGTTAGGAATCATGAGTAACTACTTACATGAAGAGATCCGAGGAACTAAAGAATCACCGAGCTCCTTTTCAGTTTGCATAGAGGGCATATCTTTTATCCTTTTAGGGCTGGCTCATCTTCCTCATTTTCTCGGCATCTCTTGTTTCTGGCATTTTCATCATAGGCAAGCAAATCTGGAATAGTAGAAGTCATAAGTGGAAGTCGGTTAATTAATGAGACGAGAGAAGTAGAAGTCAGTTCTAAGATCATATACATGTCATAAGTGGAACTCTGAAGTAATGATTGAATACTCAAGAAGGCCTCAGACCTAGAACAACTGTGTAATGAACATATTGATTTTATGGTTTAATTACGATTTACCTCCTCTATTTTACCATATTATACTACTTGCCCATTGAAATTTAAAATTAACAATCTTTTCCCTTGTATTCTTCATATATTTATTATCTAACCGTTCCGTCAAATTTTCCATTCGTTAAACATGAAAGTACCAAAATAACCTTTAAAATAAATACTATTTGCCTCATCTTTTTGAATATATTATATTGTTTACCCACTAATATTTCAAAAAAATATATTTCTTATTATTAACTACTATTTTGATAGAATTTATATCAAAATTACTATTGATTGACGATAAATAATAATTATATCTTTTAATAAAAAATAAAATACATAATATTAACTTCAAACTAGTCAATATTTTAATTAAATAATAGATAATTTTTCTTAATCTTAAAATATATATATATATATATATATATTTAAACATTAACTTAAAAAATTTATGTTGCATAAAAAATTTAATCAAAGTAAATTATACTTTTTAACTTTAAAATCTAATTTTTTATTTGAATTGTTAGTTTAAATTATTGGATATATAAATTATATCTTTGAAACAAACATAATAAATTTAAGTAGTTTAACTAATATAACCAATAATTTAAACTAACAATTAAAATAAAAAATTAAATTTTAAAGTTAAAAAGTATAATTTACTTGATTAAATTTTTTGTACAATATAAGTACTCTAAGTCAATATTAAGTAGAGATATTTCGAGACAAATAATATTTAATTGGTATTTGATTAAAATTTGATTGTATTAAAATTAAAATTAAGTTTTCTATATTTTTATTTAAAGGATATAATTATGATTTTATAGTTAAATTCTAACCAAAAATAGTTTAAAAATACAAATATAAGTTTTAAATATTAAGGAACAAATATTATAATATTGTAAAATAGAGGAGGCAAATAGTATTTACTTCAAATGTTATTTTGGTAATTTAATGTTAATTAACAGAAATTGTCGATAGTATATTTATGCAAACGAGAAGAAGGAAAGAAATATAAATTTTAAATATCCAAAGGCAAGTAGTATAATATGATAAAATAGAGGGGGTTCATAGTAATTTACCCTAATTTTGTTCATAAAATTAGACAATAATTTAGATCTAGCGATTCCATGGGATTCTTTATTATGAAAAGGAATTAAGTTTATGCATAAAAATAGACACTAAATTAATATCCTTATCAAACTGGTAAAATTTGGGGAAACTTACGGGATGAGCTTGAAGGTAGTAAATCATCATCATCATGTTCTTTGTCATATATCAAACTTTGGGGAAACTTACTGTAAGACCTTGAAGGTAGGAAAGAATCAGCACCGTATTCGTTATCTATCAACCTTACTCCACACTTTTTCACCTTGAATTCACATTTGAACTCAAATGAGGCTTCGTTGTCATTCGAAGGGTTATCTCTGAGCCAATCAGAAACCAATGATGAAACACTCTGATTACTCCAAAGGAGCACGTGATCTGATGATTCAATATCAAAACTCATCTCTGTAATTAAGCACAAACCCATACAACAATCGAAGGAATGGCATATTTGAGTAATAGAGTTTTTCAAATGACATTCACATTCAACGTTGAGCAGAGAAGGGTTGAAAGTATCAACAACAACACAGAATGCAAAGCGAAGGAACTTAGCGCTAAAGCAAGGGGAAGGTAATTGAATGGATATTGAACATCCCTTCTCTTGGTAGCTGCAGCACTCTGGAATTTCACTTCCTGGTACGCCAACTTTAATATCATCCCCCATAAACTGTGTGAGCAATAAGAAGTAATAAAATCATTTATAAATAAATAAATAAATATAAGCAATAGGCAGAGAGATGCTTGGCGTACAATACAGTCTTTTGTTTTGAGAGTGAACTCTGCATTTGCCATAATTTTGGAACGTGTGCTCTCCTCCAAATTCACGCAATTCCAATAATTGAACTCAAAACTCTGATGACAGCGTGGAATAAATAAAGTTGATTCTGCAGTTTTCAAAGAGGTACAGTTAACCACTTTCAGTTCGGTTAATTGCTCAGGAAGCTTCGGCATACATTGGAGTCTCGTGCAGCTGTCTAGACTCAAAATCTCCAATGATGATAAAAAGACAATGTCATTGGGGAGTTCTACAACTGCTGTCTCATTCAGACGTAGGATTCTTAAAGAGCTCAAACCCATTAAATTAGGAGGCAATTTCTCAAGTTTTAAGCAGCCTGTCAGATCAAGCACATCAAGGCGTCTCAGCTCACAAATGCTGTCTGGAAGAGTCGCGAGATTTGTAGAATCTGACACATCCAACACTTGAAGTGAAGAGAGGCTCCCAATATTGATAGGAAGACTTGTAATGTTTTTGTTACCCATTTTAAGATAAGTAAGATTGTCCAGAAATAAAATTGATGGGGACAACTCTTCCACTCCAGAGTAACCCGTAATTAACACTTTTATGCCACTGGGAATCTCTGGAAGCATCTTCAGATTATTGCACATCCCTACATCAAGATAAGTAAGGTTGCGAAGAGACTTTATCGATGAGTGAATCTCAACCAAACGTTTGCAGCCGAAAAGATCTATTTTCTTCAAGTTTGGGGCGGAGGACAGATCTGGGAGTCCAACCAAACGTTCGCATCGTTTAAGATCTATTTTCTTCAAGTTTGGGGCGGAGGACAGATCTGGGAGTCCAACCAAACGTTTGCACCATTTAAGATCTATTTTCTTCAAGTTTGGGGCGGAGGATAGATCTGGGAGTCTCTCTAGTCGTGGGCATCTAGACAATATCAACCTTTTTAAATTTTGAAGACACTGTATGCGACAACAGGCAGTGGAAGATCACATTAATTAATTTTTTCCCTTCAAACTTGAAAAAAAAAATAAAAATAAAACTGATTTTTGGGTAATATAATATAAACTTTTAATTTTAACAAATTAATTCATAAATTTTTAAATTAGTATAAACTTTATCACATGATCTATTTAGATAAAAAAAATAGTCAAATTTACTTACTGAATAGGTCACTCCACTTTTAAAAAAAAAATTTACCTAAAAGAAATTTCTTCCATTCTAATAAAATTTTTGTACTTAAAAATAATTAAAAAAATTTTAAATAAAACATAATTTTCATATATTTTTACAAAAAATAATTTTAAAGTGAAATATTTTTCATTTCATGGTATTTTTAGTAAAAAAAAATTAACATCTAAACATATCTTCTGAATATATTTTTAACAAAATTATTTTTCCTATAAAATAGATTCCATGAATAATTTTCATGAAAAAATAACTTTTAAATATATTTCAAAGTATAATTTTCATAAAAATATTTTCTAATGTTTAGGATGGATCCAGAAATTTATGCTAGCATGACCAATATATATGTTGTGTGTGGTTATTTACAAAAATAATACTTATTGAATTTTTTTATTAATTTATAAATAGATATTTATCATAATTTTATAATTTTAAATTATTTTCATAATTTTATAATATTAATACTAACAAAAATATATTATTAATATATGATTTAACATATTTTTCCACTAAAATAAAGATAAAAAAAATTACATTAAAATGGGTAATACTAGTATAAGATATTATATTCTAGTTATTTCCATCAAAACTACCATTAATTGACATGAAATGACAACTATACCCTCAAACAGAATATAGATTAATTAGAAATAATTATTTTTTTTCTTCTCTAGTTTATCATATTATACTACTTACGCCCTCAAATTTAAAAAAATATTTTTACTTTTTTACACAATTATATTTTTATTTTTTATTAAAATTATTGTTAAATAAGTATAAATTGCCAAAATAACATTTTACTTCAAAACGTGATTCAATCATGAAATAAAAAAACTAATTTTAATTAATTTAATTAATAAACCTAATAGTTTAAACTAACAATAAAATATAAATAATATTGTATAATTTTTTAAAAAATAATTATAGGTATAAATATTATAATTATTTAATTATTAATTGTATTTTACAATAATATTTATTTAATTATGAACTATTAAAAATTAATTACACACATTTAATTTAAATGAAGTTATTTGTTATTAGTCATTTTTTATAAGGTTAAAATAGGCTAAATAAAAAATAAATAAAAATTAGCTATGAGCTTATGGAAAAAATTTCAAAATAGAGCTTATCAAATTAGCAGTTGTTTTTGAATAAAACCAGCTATCAGCTGCTAATTTTGGAGTTTTACTAAACACTTAAAATTATAGCTGATTGAGGAAAAATCTCAATCAGCTATCTCAATTAGCTAAACCAAACACTTCCCTAGTATAAAATACCGAACATACTTCATATAAGTAAGATTTCACAATAAATATTTTTTGAAGAACATATTATAGAAAATTATGTTTTAGATTAGATGAAATATCTTACTATTTTTCTATGAGTTTTTTTTTTTAATTTTTTGTAAAATGACTTTAGCTAATTATTAGTTTGATAAGTCACATGATAGAATTTAAAATGTAATTCTAATTTAATTGAAAGTATATTTTATATTTTATCTCATAAAAAATTAAAATAATTAAAATTTTAGTTGTAATTTGTTGAAAATATATTTTTATTTTAATTATGTTTGTTTCTATTTTATCTATATAAAACAAATTAGATAATATGATTTTATAAATCTTATTCAATCAAATGTAATAAGTAAATAACCAAAATGAAAATTAATAAATTTTATAAAATAATTAATTATGAAAAAATAGTAACATTAAAAATGTTAAAAAGCGTTGTATAATTGTTCAAATAAAAAATTTATTAAGATTATAATAAGTTATTATATAACTCTATAAAGTTTATAAAATTATATTATTATTAAAAGAGTGTTGTATAACTGTTATATACAAAATTTATGAAATTTATAATAAATTATTATATTATAACTCTATCAAGTTTGTAAAATCAAATTATTATATAGAAAAAAAAATAATTTTATCAAGTTAAAATTTAGTAAGAAAAATGAAAAGTAAATTGATTAAATTTTTTATTTGTTTAAAAATTAACAACGATTATAATTTAAAAAATTGTTAATATAATTTTTGAAAGTAGTGTTTATGTTGCTTAGTCTAAATTGTGATTTAATTATTTTTTACATCTTCTTATTAATATCTAATGAGAAAATTTAAAATGAAATTGATTAAAATTTTAATTAACCAATCTAGTAAATAAAATAGAAACACTACATATAACTATTTTTAAATAGAGAAAATGATGTCTATGATTTCAAGTAAAAATTTATTAAAATTTGAATAAATTATAAGTCTATAATATTGTAATACTAAATTGTTATATAGACAAAAACATTGCCTTTATTATTTTAAAAATTTTATTAAAGTTTAATATGAAATAATAGTAAAATGTTTATTAATTTTTAATTAATTATGATTGTAATTATTACAAAAAAATATTTTATAAAAATATTTTTAGAGTAAAGGAAAGTATGAACGTTAAAACGTAATGAAGAAATGACTTGTGTATTTGTATATACTATCTTATAACTAAATATTACCATAATTTTTTAAAAAATATTGTAAAGAATTATAATTAGTTATGAATATATTTTTTAAGAAAATATTATAAGAAAATTATTTTTGAAACACAAAACAATATTAATATTAAAAATATTTAACTGTTGTATAATTGTTCAAATAAAAAAATTATTAAGATTGTATATTCTATTAACATTGCAATATTATATTTTGTTATAGACAAAATAATAATTTTATTATTTTAAAATTAATTACTATTTAATTAATTAAACTTTTATTTATCAAATAAATAATTACAACCATGATTTAAAAAAAAGAGTGCATGAAATTTTTCGAAAGTAGCATTTTTATGTCAATAAAATAGTAATTTTTCTATTTCTAATATTTAATTAAATTTTAATAATAAAAGAAATTATATTATATTATATTATACTATATTATATTTGTATTGTATAATTGTTAACTAACTTATAGTATTTTCTTAAATTACCAAGTAAAATAGAAAATATTATATTTAAAGCAAATAAAAGCATTAACGTTAAAAATATTTTAAAAAATAATGTATTATTTTTTAAATAAAATTTATTGAAATTATAAAAAAATTCTAAATCTATTAAATTTCTAATATTAGATTGTAAAAATAAAATAATGCTTATATTATTTTTAGAAGTTTTACTAAAAGTTAAAATTAATGTAACTAAATTTTGTTTATTTAAGGATTAATTATAATATTATTTTTATACTTATAAATCTTAGGGCTACTATTGTTTCTTATTTAATAATTTTAAAAATAAAATAAACTTCATTTTTGTTGAACATTAATATAAATATTCGTAATATAATCAGTGTTAGTTCATACATGATACTATTTAAAATAATTCTATTATTTTAAATACTTAACCAACGCTATATATTTTTTTAAAATTTATTTTATATTAGGTTAGAGCCCGTGCGATGCATCAGTTATATTAAGTAATTTTTTATTAAATAAAAATAGTATAATTATACAAAATAATAATAATAAATTATAAAAAGCTTAAATAAATAAATAAATAATAATATAATTATAAAGTATAAAATTTAAAATTGTAACAATAATAAATAAAATAAAAAAGGGTTGCCAAAAATAGACAATTGATGACTTATGACATAAATACTAAAAAAATTATTTTAAAACTTTGTGATGTATAATTATTTTAATTATTTATTAATATAAATTAAAAAAATTTAAAATTACCACATGAAAAATTTGTACTAGATGATAACATTTATATACTTAAGTTTTCTATGATCAAGAAGCTGACTTCAGGATCTCAGGATTGCACAGAACTGGGAGAGATCATCTCGGACATCCTTCTTTTATGTTCATCTTTCATCAGTTTTTATTTCATTTTTATTCCTCGTACTGAGAATAAGGTTGCTCAAAGTTTAGCCAAATTTTCTTTTAATCTTAGTTCCTCCGAGTTTTCTTGGATGAATGCACTCCCTTATGAGGTGTTGCATGATGTAAACCTTTTTGATTCCTTCGCAATGAAGTTTTTATTCTCAAAGAAAAAAAAATCCTTAATTTTTATTTGTGTGATATTGATATAGATATAGATGTAATAACCCGAAAATTTGATTATTAATATTATTATTTTTATAATTATTATTAATAATATTTTTTGTAACTATTATCATTATTATTATTATTATTATCTTTGTTAGCATTAGTATTATTAATATTGTTATTATTATTATCATTATTACTTTGTTATTATTATTACTATTGTCTTGGTTGGTATTATTATTATTATTTAAATTGTTATTCTATTTTTATTATTATTGTTATTTTTATTTTTATTTTTATTTTTATTATTTTGATATTATTATTATTATTATTATAGTTATTATTATTATTATAAAAAAAAGAAGTGGATAAGGGCTGGACACGTGGCAATGGGTGTGTTATTTAAAGGAGGAAGATGCTCTGCAACGGGGAGAAGAGAGAAGCAGCAGGTTTAGTCTGCTTTGGGTGGAAAATTACTTTTTAATACCAATAATTTTCATCTTCTCCGTTTAACACCCAAACGAACTCCGATCGACCCCAAATTTGACCGGTAGATTCGTCTCATCCTCATCTACCTCTCTATAGTCTTTATTTCGCAAGAAAACATCCAGAATTTGCCCAGAAATTCAAAAATAGTTGGCCTTCTTCTGACGTTTTAGCACTCTTCCGGGGGGGTTTCCAATGACGGGGTTGCCTCCATTTCGTTCCTCTCGTCGTTAGGAGTCTTTTGGTACAGATCACGCGTCCGATCTACGTCGGTAGAATATTTGACGAATGTTTTTAGGTAATTTCGGTTTATTATCCATTTCTGAAATTCAATGCTTAATTTGGTTGATTTGAAGCTTTAGATGTATTCTTATAATTATTAGGATCATTTTGATATAATTTTTTTGTCCGGGTATTGTGTTTTCCGTTGAGAATCGGGTGGGTGCCACCCGAATTTCCTGTGAATGAACAGTACCGATCCGGGATTGATTGTGAACTATTTTTAATAAATACTATAAATTGTGTAGATTAAAATTTGTGAAGAGAATTTCATGAAATTATTTGTAGAATTTAATATATGAATTTTTGAAAGAAATTATATTAAATGAATTTTTAGAAGAAAATATATTATTATTGTTATTATTATTGTTTATTTCGTTTTAATTGAAATTAAAGATATGTATCATGTTTTAGACTGATCGTACATAATAAAAGTATGAAAAATAATTTTAATAAATAATTTTGTAATTTTGGTTAATTGGTAAGAATTTCAAAAAAATAAATAAATTATGAAATTCTTGATTATTTTAAAGGTTTAAAATGAGTTCTTCAATATTTGTATTATATATTTGAATTATTTAAATAGTTATTTATAATTATCGATATTTTAGTTATGAAAGTGGAAAATGAATTTCATAATGAGAATTTTTAGTTATAAATTAGAATTTTACTAATGATTTCAAAATGAAATTTCTTTATATTTTAATTATTTGAATGAATTAAATTGTAATAGTTTATTTAAATTTTATTACATATTAGTAGACTTCATAAAATTATTTTTGATTTTATATGTGTTTTTGGTGTTGGTTCTCGGTTGGGCACAAAGTGAAGTTCGGGAGCCCAACTTGAGTTGTTGGATTGTGGAGATTATAGAAGTGTTGTTTTGTGCAGCAATGACTCTACTTTTAGTAGAGAGATGTCCGTTTTACAGAGGAAACTCTGCCGAATTTTCAGTAGATTTCTCATAAAACGTGACATCGATATGTGCTAGTTATTAAGTGTAATTAGAGCTTTGGGTCTTAGATTGAGTCTTTTCCTTAGAAATCTAGAGGGTATAAGTTTGGAATTTTAATTCTAATTATCTTTTATTATTATTTTTTCATAGCCACATCAGGAGCTAGGCCTTTAGGACAGGGCCAGTCGAGTCAGCATTGAGGAGCACATACTATCTATAAGTTAATATTTGAGATGTGTGTTGGATGTACACATAAAATATAATTTGATTGAATATATTTAAAAAGGAAAGATTTAATTAAAGAAATTATATTTCAATATTGAAATATTTATATTGTTGATTATATTTAATGTTATTATCATCATTATTTTATTATGACAATTATTGATGCTTAAATACAATTATTATTATTATTATAATTTTATTATAAGAATATTGTGAGTTAATTTCATAAAATGGTTATTAAGAGTTCATAAATAAGAATTTTCATGAAAATAGATTAAATTATGAATATGATTTAATGATTATGTTATTTGCTGAGGATATTGAGAAGCTAATTTAATTGATTTTATTTCATTTTATTTTATTTCATCTTATTTTAACTATTTATAAACGAGGTTGCTTGTGCGATAAATATACGGTGAGGTGGAATATATGAATTTATATATAATTATGAAATTTATCGCATTCATGATTTATTTATTTTAATATTGTTAAGCAGTTGAAGAATATGCTTTGCATTTTTATTTTAATTTATATTATTTCATAGTTGATAAGTTTATTTTGGAAGAAGTGGTAGAACATGTCACCTGGTGGGTATCATCAAGACTGTGTGCGCACTAGTGTTGATATGTGTATTGGTTGTTATATGAGTATGAGCCCTGGTTGAGTAAGACTCTCTAGGCAGAATTGATGATTGTGAGCCCTGGTTAAGACTCTATGGGCAGAATTGATGATTGTGAGCCCTGGTTGAGTAAGACTCTCTGGGTAGGAATATGTTTACTGGTTAGACCCTGGTCGAGCTTGCTCTTTGGGTGCCAGTAAATATTTGGTGTAATAGATTGACTATGGCTGGACCCTGGTTGAGTTGCTCTCTGGGACCGGCAGTCACTTGGATTAAAGAGAGCCGAAAGGCTAGTAGAATGGAGGTTTAGGGTTCTACCAAATTTTTCCATCAAAGGTTTTAATTCTTATGATTTCGATATGAGGAATTTTCTATAAAATATTTCTAGTTTTGGAAAGATATTTATGATTTTGGAAATGCATATTTTATAAAAGTGGTTTTCATGAAAATATAAAGATTTTTGAATATTTATGTACTTGATGGATTTATTGGTTTTCAAATAAGAGTTTTAAAAACCACATGCATTTTTTATTATCAACTTACTCAGTGAGGTCTGACTCCCCTCAAATATTTTTTCAGGATCTTGAAAGTCAACTGTTACTTGTTCTTCGCTACGTCGGGTTCATTCTTCACCGGCTGACTTATGTAAAATTTTAATCTGACTTTTCTCTGTATTTCGTAGATGCTGCAGTAGTAGTATCTTGTGGTAGTGTATTTTACTAATTTCAGTAGATGTTATGTATTTGGGTTGTATCATTAAATATTCTAATATGGTGATATTTATGATATATTTGATGGTATTATTTAGGGATGATAAGAAAAGTTTTAATTCTGAGGTAAATTTGTGATTCTGTATGTTTGAGAATTGTGTTTTAGGCTTGCTACGGGTTCCGGATTTGTGTGAATTTCCATTCCCTAGTGCTGATCATGATCTCGGGTTTGGGTCGTGACATTAGATATATTAAAGAAAATTATTTAGATTTGACATAGTTAATTTAATGTATAAGTATGTAGAATAACAGTGATAAAAATATTTTTTATTTTTAAAATTACTAAAAATAATTCAAAATCATAATATGAAAAAGCTAAAAATATATTAAAAACAATTGACAACAAAATTCAAAGATATGTATAACCAAATTTTTATTTTTAGGTTTAATCAGTATGACATTAATTATAATTTATTATTTCTATTAAAAATCAAAAATTTCAAAATATCTTATATTAAACGAAAATCAGTTAATTTTTAATTTTATTTTTAAATTTACAAATAAAACTATTATATATATATATATATATATATATATATGTAATTAGATTACTTCATAATTAAAATCATTTCATATTTACTTTGGGAGTGTCTCCCCTCAACTCCACTTTTCCTCAATTTTCTCAAATATGTTATTTACTAATTAAATGAATATATAGTGCCTTTATAGTTAACAAAATATATTTAATTTTTCTAATTAATCTAATATATTAGTGTGAATATAAACATGTATTATTAATATATTTTTATTAAAATTATCTACTTTTCATTTTGATTCACACTTGACATTGCAAAACTTATTGCTCTCTAAAAAAAATTATAAAATTTATTGTTAAGAATAAATATGAGTTGTTAGATTAGTATTTTAATAAGGTGCCTTAATCTAATGATGAATTTGAGAAAACTTGTAGAAAAGTGAACTTAAGGGAAGCTATTCCTAAAAGAAATAAAAAAGTTCTAATGAATTTGAATTCTAAGACTGGTTTATTGAAAATCATTTGATAAATTTTATCTTTTATAAGGTAAAGATATATATCCAACCTCATCCGCATCCCAAAGTCGTTCGATATTGCTCTCTGACAAGTTAAGCTCCACAAGGTTGTCCATGCGAAATTTTGATGGCAAAGATGTGCAAGGATACTCATTCCAATGGAGCAAACTTAGTGTGTTAGGAAGACTTTCAATTTCTTCACCGGATTTAAGCATGAAGACTGCTCCTTTCTTCTCTTGTCTAGACCCCAAAGGCCTATGAAAGTTGAGAAATCTTAACTCTACCATCTGCGAGAAGGCTTTTCGATGCAAGTGAACCTTTTGAAGTGTTGATGTGTCCAAAATCATGCCTCGAATCACTTTCTTTCCCTAATAATCAAATTTAAACAATAAGATGTTTTAAAGAAATAATATATAATCAAGATTTGACATGTGAAGATGTATTATAAAAACAAAAAAAAAAATTATTTCTTACTTTTACTTTCTTATTTGTCAACATTCGAGAGATGATTTCAGAATTACATAGTCTCCTACCATCTTGCTTAGCAATTTCTCTACCCAAATCACGTATTAGATCATGCATATCTAATACTTTTTTACTCCTAACAGTTAAAAGACATATATCTTGTAGGCGCATTATTCCTAGCCAATATGCTTTTCTCTCATGTCTTTCTTCGTTCATGGTTCGATATTCTGGTGTCCTAGGCGTAGAGGAACCACACCAATCCATCTCGAACTTGGTGGTTAAACTCTACTGCGGTGAAGATACTGTAGGGGAGGTC
>CATIWK010122790.1:0-35205 GCA_949634005.1 Mallotus japonicus
ACAAATGTCCCTCAGGTGTTTAAATGTTGAGCTACCCGCCTAGGGCTGGTAGCCTCTGGGGCCAGCCACGGGGTCGGTTCCATTTAGAGGTTAATCCTCCATTCTCAAAAAAAAAAAAAAAAAAAAAAAAAAAAAAAAAGAAAGCATGCATGTGCCTTGTCTTGGCAATTAAATTATTTATAATGACATTTTGAATGCTAAGAGTATTCTGTCAACAAATATCATGCTTTTCCCTGACCCCAGAAATCCATTTTTAAGGACGCTAGTGAAACAAATTCGACATCGACTGGCAGATTCCGGGATGTTTTCTTTGTGCAAGAGAGAGTTACATTGCTTGATGAATTCAGGGATGGTAAACTGTTGGCCTTGGATGGTTTACATAAGTAGAATGTGCATATGAAGCCATTCCTTCTAGGCTGGTCTAGGAAAGCCTACTAAAGCGTTCAGTCTTGACATATCCATCAATACCTCTAAAAAATGTGACATCTTTGCCCTTTCTGGTGTCAGTAATGGGATTGGAGCTGCTATCTAGGGGTGAGCAAGCCTTCCGTGGAAACCGAACTGACCATTCGGTTCGATTGATTCATTTGATATTTTTGAAATTTTTGAATCAAACCGAATCGAATTTAGATTCGGTTCGATTTTCTGTCCAGAAAATTCGATTAACCGAATTTCACTAATTTTTTTTATTTTTTAATTTTTAAATATTATAATAATGTAATAAAAAATAAAAAAAATTTATATTTTTAAAAATTTCGGTCGGTTCGATTTTGATTTTGAAAATTTCAGTTAGTTCGATTCGGTTCGATCAGAAAAAACCCCAAAACCGACCGAATGCTCAACCAGTGCTATCCCTATCCGTAGTTTAAAATGAATATACAAACAAATAAATAAAGGACAATTGTATGCTCGTGTTCCCACCTTGATAGTCGCCTTTGGCATGCAAGGTTTAATATTAAACAGCTTAATGATCACAAATGATTGTTCCATTTTTGACCTCGCACCCTGCCTGTTCTAGAGCAGATTCAAAGAAACCACCTCCATGGATGCCTGAATCTATGCAAGGAGGAGCAAACTGAATGATTATATCTCTCAATGTGATCATGCCTGTTAGCCTCTGTGAATCGTCAACTAGGAAGCAAAAACTGTCTTCTGACTCTGTCAAATTATTCATGACTTGCTTGAGTGTGTTGCTTCTTTTGGTGGTGAGCGAAGAGTACATTCTTGGTCGGAAGTTGCTTTTTAGGTGAAGAGTACCAGCTGAGAAAAGAGCCCCCAGGTCCTGGTCAGTGATGGGATCATCGTCGTCTTTTGCAGTTTCCATGTGAATGAATTCCTGCATGGTTAGACTCCTGCACTATTGGCATCGTGCATTATTTACTTGATGTTATTAGATTGTAGAAACCATTATTCTTATAATCAGAATTGTCATTTGTTTCTCAATTAGGGCTAGAAATTGTAAGCTTTTAAAACTACAAAGTTAAAAAGGATGATAAAACATTACACTAGCTAATCCCAAACCTCACCAAAACCCCTGAAATGTGGAAAGAAAAGTTAGCCAAACTTACTTTCTACCATAAAGTAGTTCAACGTTCTCCACAAGAAGATATACATCGCTGTTCCTCAAGCAACCAATGATCTTTTCTGTTTCTCTATTCACAACTGCCACTGCACCTATTCGACTTTCCCATAAAATTCTAAGAGCTTCTGTCAAACTTTGGTCTCCATACACGATGACCACCCGCTCTTTGCTATCAAAGCTTACAAAATTAAGAAGGGTAAACAATCAGTTTAATAGTTCATAGCCTGTAACAAACATAGCATTTCAGTGCATTGATTAGGCATACCGAAACTCAGATAAAGCTTTTTCTGCAATGCCATCAAACCATTCTAGTCCACTTGATTGAAGCAACAACCGAACGACTGCATTCTGCAAAAAGACTAGCAAATGATCAGCAGTTGTTTGTCTTCCGATAACACAGCTTCAAAATCTTCATGATCAGCAGTTGCTTCTCATTATGTTGATCCAGGAAAGTTTAGTCCAGTCATTACATTCAACTGCTTAGCCATGAAAGAACAACTATTGATAGATCATATCATTGCAATATTGTGACCAGATGATTCTATATTAAATTTACATGTTCTGTTGATATGCTAGTGTGATTTAGAATTCAAAACTTGCATTTCAGCAAGTGAAGTACCTGTGTCACATAACTGATGACCTGAAGGTTCGAATGCTCTACAACAGGCACTGCCTGCAGGCGATGGTGCTTCGAGAGAAGCAGCAGAACATGAAACAATGTATCTTCCAAGTTCACAGGGAAGAATGGATCCCAAAGGAAACACTTAGCTAACTCCCCAACCTGTTCATTTAACATCAATTACTTGAAACAAAATGGCAATCCAACACAACCCAATTAACATTTGAAGAAAACACACTGTTGAAACAATTGAAAGCCAAACAATTTAAGAAGTAATGAATCCAATCTACCTTTGTTTGTGAAATTTCAGGACACTGTTCAAGCAATGTAAAGAAGTTGCTCTTTCCAGCCTCATCACCACCATTTTCTTTAGCTTGAAAATTAGCCCTTTCAAATTCCTGAGGACATAAAATTGGAGACAAATCAATCACTCAGTACGCAGAAAGTGAAAATCATTCTAGTGGCATTGTTTAGTTCCTGGTGCATGAAGCCAGAAGCCTCATTTGGCTTTAAAAATTTAGAAGAAATAATAAAGGAAAAGAGTGAAGATAGTTACCTCAAGAGACCAAAGAACCAAACTAACAAAATCAATAAACCCCATATACTGATCTAAAGATCTACCAAAAGTGGTATCAGGATCTATAACATCAGCAGCAATGGGAGCACGAGACACATTCTTCTCATACAACAATTGGATGGCATCTTTTACAGTATCCCCAGTTTTCAATTCCACAACTACTGCAAACAAATCACATGTATAAATTTCAAATTCCAACACTTTTAAAGAAAAGATGGATGATGTTACCAGGAGAGATTTTGATGCCAGGAATGGAATTGATAGGGATATGATCAAGAAACATTTGAAGAGCACTGCCAGGATCAAGTTTTGGTGTTCTTGATGCTCTATGTTCAAGTTCTGATCTGCCATGTTATCATCTTTCAGGACCTTCAATCCTCCTCCAACTTGCCTTGAATCCATCTTCTTGTGTTTTTGCGTGGCTACGTAGATTTTCTTCTTAGTCTTGAATTTGCCCAACCTCATCTCTCACTTGTGTCTCTTTGCAGACTGGAAATGTGTCATGGAAAGGAAGCTCCAAGCGCAAGCTAAACAAATGCCCTGGACCCTCTTATCGCCACGCAATGGCACTTCAACAGAATGTGATGTGAGTTTGTTTTTTGGGTGCAACTGGGTGTTGTATTGTAATTTCAACAAATAAGAGCACATGATGTGCAACAATCCAAGATTTTTTTTTTTTGAACAACACAACAATCCAAGATTTGCATGCATGAGGAATATGTGTTCGTAGCATTAAAACAAGGAAAATTTATTGCCAAGTACGATGTAATTATATTTGTAATTATAAGGGAATTGTTAGGTGTCGGCACTCGTAATGTCAATACGAATTCTGATTTTTATTAAAATGCTCTTGTAATTAATTATTAAAAAAATAAAATAATTTTTTTTTGCAAGCTACAAGTGTTTAAACATATATATGCAACTTAAAATTTAGATTCTAAAAAAATATATTTATTAATATTGAAGGTAATTTCAAAATTGTTCCAAGTGTTTTTTTATCGTATGCAACCCGCATTATCACGACCCTAAATATAATCATCTAAATATTTTATTATAGGATAAAATGAATAAATACTTGTGATTATCCATCATGAGTTATTTCATCTAATTATTACAGGCTAGGTGCTACAAAATTTCACTATTTTTTTTTTCATTTAGTCTTCTTTATCAGTAGCCACAAGTTCTCGATCAATTTGAATCCAGCTGAATGAACTATATTTCAGAAAAAAAAAAAAAAAAAAACTCTCCTAATATGTGTATCTTGATACATAGATTGAAACTCTGAAAAATTATTTACTCCAAATTCTTCACTGTTCAGACCAAATAATGATCCAGAAAATTCCACTTTAAATAAATATTAATGTATTTTTTCTCATTACAAAGGCAGGGAATAAACACAGATAACAAAAAGAAACTAATTATGACACATTCTTGAAATAGACACCCCTACTATATCTACAGACCCCCTTAAAAAAAAAATTAACGATACAAATGTATTAACCTATCATACACTTGAATACGTTGCTCACATTTTAACATTTATAATGAAAGATATGTATAAAAATAATCATTGGTAGAATTGTTTGAACAGGGACCTATAATGTAAAATGGAAGTGTCAAGATCAGTAACTAGAAAATGTATAGCCTTATTATTATAGTACATATAATCACATAAAAGTTTTAATACAGGCAAGGCCAGAACCTTTTTTTTTTTTTATAGCGATGCGAGATTTATACAAAATCTAGAAAGAAACCGAGTAGGTAACTAGTCAGCTCTTATGGTTTATTTGGAGAAGACTCTTGGCGAACAAAACTCTTGTAGGAAGCAAGTTTTGCGAGAGCAGACCGAGCTTGTAGTTTAAATGAGATAAAGGTGGTGATGGCTTGCTTCTTTTTCACACCAACATGCTGCCATTTTCATCATGTCAGCTTCTTCTTGTGGCAGCACTGAACTAACTGCTTCAAAATTTACCCCTCTCAACACCCTTTTGGAACTATTCCCTGCAAATGATCCAGATCAATTTATATAACCATGCCATCCTCTAGTGTTGCCTTCTCCATTACAATGGTGATTCCGGACCGAATGTAGAATCCTTCCTCTGACCTATCTGCTTCTTGCACACCCTATAAAGACCAAAAACTTTAGATTCATTCTAAACTCTCTTTATGGATCATACAGACACTTCAACTATACATTAATCAGCATGTCTCTACAAGTGTGTTTTTTATCCATTTAAACTTAGCTTGGATGTGTCACTTACATCTTTGTTCATGATGACCACGTCCTTTCCTATCTTAGCATTCTTGTCAATTATGCAGTTCCTACAGAGAAAAATCATTGTCAGAACTCACCGTTCCAATAATATTTTGTCTAATATTAGCATGCACAACAATTGAAATAGGAAAAGAAAGCCAAAAAACAAGGCATTGATGTGCTGTATCTTAGTAACTTTAAAACTTGAGTAACATACTTGATCTTAGTGTTCCTTCCAACACCAATAGGGACTTTTCCTTCGGCTAGAAGAGATGCAATTTCAGTTTCAGTTTGGTAGTAGTCTGCTCCCAGCATCACAGTGTCCTAAAATGGACAGGAGAGTAGCCAGTCATACAACTATTTTGTCAGAGAAATAAAAAAAATGTTTGAAGAAATTACAATAGATTACCTTTAACTCAACGCCATAATCTATACGTGAGCGTTCACCAACCACGGAGTGGTGAATAGTACATTCTCTCAAGAAGCATCCGTGGGAGATTATTGCATCTACAATCTGCAAAACCCAACCTACAGTTGAGCAGGCAAGATTACTCAACGAAGCCACACATTTTATCCCATAGAATGGCAACGTACCCGGCATTTATCCATTTTAGTTGGTGGTAGAAATCGAGGTGATGTGTAGAAGGGTGTCTTTGGATCATAGAACTCGAACTTTGGGGACTGCAGGAAAGATGCAGGCAATTCATGGTTGTTAGTCTTATCACAATGAAGAGAATCTAGTTGCAAAACATGCATACTTAATAATGATTTTATAGCCCATATGGGATATCAACAAGTTCATACATCAATACTCTCAAGAATAGTGATGCTTTGTACAAGTATAAGGACAGACCCCTGTGTATGGTTAAATGAGTAAACAAAAGGACTGTTTATTTTCTTCAGGCATGAGTTATTCAATGTTTGTAAGTCACTGTCCTTTTGCCAACAGTATCACATGCATAGCTGAAGGAATAACAAATCCACAATTTTTACTACTAAGATGAGAAAAAAATTAAAAAAAAAACCTCTTCAGCAAGAGCCAAGTTAGCTTCATAGAATGATTTGATTGTCCCTATGTCTTCCCAATAGTCATTAAACATATATGCCTGTCAAAGTCAAGCACAAAATATCCAGCATTATACACAGATGCATACCTAAAGAGTTAAGAAAATCAAATACTAATGTTGCAAATGGCTCAAGTTTATAGTGCCTCTAGATTTATATTTATTTTTTTCTCGAGAGGCAGAAAAGAAAGGAAGACAAAGGAAGAGGTGACCTGGCAGGAAACCGCCTTCTAGGCACAAATAACGAAAGCATTTCAAAATTTTAGTCTTTTCTTACTTGGACGTTGTGTTCCATGACAGCAGCAGGAATGATTTCGGATCCAAAGTCATTTGATGTAGGATATCTCCACCTTAGAAGCTTCAATAGAATCTCAGTCCTAAACACGTAGACTCCCATTGATGCAATATAGGGTGATTTCAGGGCTTCTTGTGGAGACAAACCTACATGCGTGGTATCAGTTTTCTGCAGGAATTAAACATGGACAAATGTTAATGAATTGACATAATTTACTTACATTAGAATACATGATAATCAGAAAGCTAGTTATTATGACCGTGTTAATATAGTCTAAGGGGAAAGCCTAGGGAGTTGGGGACAGTTTCAGAATCTAGTTTGTGAAAAGGATGACCACTCCAGTGTTGATTAGATAAAATGATTAGCAAGGAAAATCTTAATACATCAGTTTAAGCCAGAATGTGGATGCCAATCGTTTTTGGTCTTTGTAAAATTACTTCATCAAGAAGTGCTATTTCAGATGCTGTAATCTATCTTTAAAGGATGTAAGAAGTTCCTAAAGACATAAAAAGTATGGGTTCAAAGAGCACGATAAAAAAGGCATTCTAAGAATAAGATGCAGTCCTCACCATTGACTTCAGTTCAGCTCCTACTGGTTTTTCAGCAAACTGGACAACTCGGCCTCTGCTGTCTATATTCACCAAACCATAATCTGATGCGCGGCTGCAAGGTACCCAGTTAAATTTAGATAAAATGGAAGAGAACACAAATTTTAGTGAATAAACCCAGCCATGAAAAACGTTAATCAAAGCACAGATCAAGACTGAACAAACCTCTCGCCAACTGCCACACACGAAATTGTGATATCAGCATTACTGTCAACATGATGCTGTTGATCCAAAGGAAACAAGTGAGCCAGATTCTCAACAATTCTCAAATATAACATAAGTCAATTCCATAAGGGGACAATAGGATACCTGCACAAAGTCCATGTAGTCCATTCGGTAAAGGTGATCTCCACACAAGATCAGTATATTCTCAACATTCCTATTCTTGGCATCCTGCAAGAATTAGCAGGCTTTATAAGACTCAAATCAAGTTCTTGGTAGAACTGAAGAAATGTGTCAAAGAAAATTATTATATCTAATTAATTCAAGATCATGTAGTCACTGCTCTCATATTCACCTCAAAAACCCATGTAAATTGCCTCACAGCATCTGCTGTTCCTTGAAACCAATTCATTCCTGCTTCTCCCGGTGTTTGAGTAGCTGCTAGAACCTGTTTAGCAGGTGAGATCACTTTATTATGAAGAAATAATCAAGCATTTTAAATAAACACAACAACTGGAGGCATTGCCTTTGTTTTTAAATGTCCCTTATTCATGAGTTTAATTTGGAAAGTATATTGTTGCCGTAGTGCTTTCTCTAAAAAAGAAGCCTAACCACTTGATGCGAACATGAGGCCTCCTGCTGATACAGCTCACAAAACTTTAGACAAAAGATTTGCAACTTTTTGAGTAGATCTTCAGAAAAGTTAAGGAGTTCATATTCCTCGATCTGTCTTCTCTTCAGTTCAATAATTTAAAAATGAGATTTTCTGCTTAGATTCTTTAACTCCTCTGTTTATATTAGAAAATTTTCAAAATCACTTGGGGGAAAACTGATTTCCAGATGATCCAAATTTTTCTTCTTGTTCATGTAATTACAGTTTTGAGTGTTGAACATAAAATCTTATACAACAGGAAAACAGTATCTTTTTTTTCCCAAAAAAAAAAAAAAATGGTGGTACTACACCTTCAAAGAAATCATACCTCAACAAATCCATCCCCAAAGCTGATTCCATTTCCGAAATACGTGCGAGCTATATGCCGATTAAGGGAAGCAGAGTTGAATTGGGTAAGTACAAATATCTTGTTTATGCTACTGTTGATGCAATTGCTCATTGGAATATCTATAAGCCTGTAGCATCCTGCCACTGGTACCTGCAATATGACATGAATTGTACAATCAAAACCTACAAAAGTCAATAAAACAACAAATACTATTTCATGCTTTAAAATCTCAATTTCTTTCTTTCCTTTTTAAGAAAAAAGAAACAGCAAAATCTCAGTTCAATCTTAACCAAAGAAGTCCCAGAAACAACACATATAGGCTTACAAACAAGCATTACAAATTGCATATCTATCATATAGAAGTTCATTTTCTTACAGCGGGTGTTGCTGCCCTTTTGGTAAGGGGAAACAATTTAGTCCCTGCACCTCCTCCCAATATGATCGATGCTACATTTTTTGGTTCCACTTTTCGCCTCTCAAATCGTGGGGGTGGTGATAAGGTCTAAAAATCAAAATACAAGATTTAACAATGAGATATAGTTGTCAGACACAAGAAATTCGATAAATTGTAAAAAATTCAATTAATCAACATCCAAAAACTTGATCAACTGAAACTACCATAAAGTGATCCAAATAAACTTACTATAAACTCCTTTAGATTATTTGATGTTAACACAGCATAGGCAACACCAGGCTTGAGCTTATTGACATTGCAATCAGCTTTTGAGCTTCTTGACATCTGACTGAACCAAACACTGTTATTTAGACTGCCTCTGATCCTTTCACCCCAAAACTCTTTATCTCCACCGTTAAAACCACTTCTGCTAGCTCTCCCCAAATGGGTATTGGTATTCAGGGCCATACAGCAGGAATCCATTGCAATACTCTCGGAGCTTTCACCAAGATGATGAAGAGGATTACACAACAAGGATGAATACACTTCACTTCAAAAAGTGTATCAGTCCCAAAACTGCTGGACACCAATCCCAATGAACTAAAGTTCCAAGCTGAGTAACCAAGTAAAGTACAGATCACATAAAAGAAAATGCATCAAATAGAAATCAAATTATTATTATTATTATTATTATTATTATTATATATATATATATGAAAGACGAATGACAATTGTATCACTCACTGGACAAAAACCAAATCTAAGCAAACCCCAAAAGCAAGATTTAAATAAAGCTAGAATCTTTATAGTACCCAGTTAATAAAAACTTGAACTTCCAAAGAATCAAGAATCTAAAGTACCCAGAAGCTTAAGAACCAAACTTTTGACTAGACACATACCTATATAAGATCAAAGTAGAAAAATAACGCCAACCCAAAAGCGAGTTAATTACGTAAGATTAATTCAGCCCAAGTGATCAAGAAAACACTTCTTTTTTTTTTTTTGAGATGGTTGAAACTTGGAAGTGGAAATAAGAGTGAAATCCGTGAAATGATGTTGAAGATTGGTAGTTATAGCTTTAAAGATTTCACGAGAAATGCTGCATTTTGGGGGGTATTATATACCTTTTAAAAAAATGAACACGGCTCTCAATCTCCCCCTACGCCTCTCAAGCTTGAATGCGTTCCAAACCTCCAGCTGCACCGCTTTAGGTAGAACGCAGGGTTCAAGGTGTCTCCTGCCTTTGATTTTATAATAAAGGAGTTATAAAGCAAACACCTGTCTTTTCATGGTCGCCAAATGTCGATATCTGTGATTTGTACCAGTTGAACAGTGTCAAATGTAATAATTCATTAAAAATGGTGTTTGTTTAGTAGTATATTTTACATTAAGAGGAACTGATTTTGTTGTTTTGCAGTGCCCAATTTACAGCTGCTTGCTGCAATCTCGCAATTTGACAGTTGGGATTGGATTTTTCCCGCCAATTTGTCATGTTGTCTATCTTCAAGTGGCAATGACGTTAGTAATAAGGGAGATTTTTATCTAAGCTGTGTGTATTGCACTCAATGGTAAGATTTAAGATAACACATTAAAATATTGGTAACTTTATTGATTAAAATAAGACATGTGTCTTGTGTTTTAAATCCTACCATTGGATGTATATACACTCAATATAGGAAAGAATCTCCCTACTAATAATTATAACAATACTACCTATTATAATAACTAGTCGATAGCTCACGCATACCACGGATTTTTTTAACAATAATTGTAATGCCTTAATTTGAATTATTAAAATAAGAAATTTACATGAATTTGCTAAAATAGAAGGATATAAAATTTTGCAGAAAATATGAGTGTAACAATTTTTGGAGAGAATAAATTGGTTTTAAAAGATAATAAAAGAAAACATTTTATGAATAGGTACCTTTTCATTAAGTTGTCTGTGGAGTTTTTAAAAGATAGTAAAAGAAAAATTTTTATGAATAGACACCTTTTTATTTAATTGCCCGTGGAAAGATGGAAGAAATAAGAAGAAATTGGTTTTAAAAGAAAGATTTTTATGAATAGGCACCTTTTCCATTAAATTGTTTGTGAAAAAGAGGAAAAAAATAATATATTACCAAGTGTCATAACGTGGTATAAGGAGGTTTTGTGCTTCTCCTTTTAATATATATATAGATATATAGATAATAATAATAATAATAATAAATCCGGCCAAAACCTTAGGCACAAACAGTTACAAGGTTTGGAGTTCGAGATCTTGCGCCTCTAAAGTTAAAGTTTCCCTCCCCTTTAATGTATGGCAAAATAATAATAATAATTACTAATTAATAATTAAATGATTTTGGCCAAAAAAATTAATAATTAAATGAATTGAAATTAACAAGTAAATGCTATCTTGAATTTGTATTTGAATTAATTTTTTTATTTGTTAATTATGTGAATTTAATATTAATGAGAATTTAAAATATATTTAGAATAAATTTAAAAGATTAATTAATAAATTTTGAAATAATTTTTAATTAATTTTTTTAAAATTTTTATAACTGAAATTTAATGTTAAATTTAAAATTTTAATTATATTTTTATATCTAAACATAAAATAAAGAAATTTCAATTAATTTAGTTTAATTATTTTTAATGTTTTGATCGATTACGTTTTTATATTGTAAAATTAAAAATTTTCTATCGGATTCATTTATATTTAAAAGAAATTTTCAGTTTAACTAAATTAACAAAAAAATCATAATATCATTAAAATATTTTAGACCAATAAAATTCAGTTGGCACATTTTATATATGAAGTTTAATTAGTTTGATTTGATTTATACAATTTCTCCAAACTTCAATTTAGTTATTATAATTCTCAATTCAATTAAATTAATTTGATTTAATCTGGATAGAATCACAATGGCGGTAAAAATCTTTTAACAGCTAATTCAATGCGGCTGCATATACTAAAAGTTAAACTCAAAATTTAATTTAAATCAGAATAATTTTTTTACCAGTTGATGCCACAATTGTTGGTTAATTTAGTGAGTTTCAACTCGCAAAATGGTTATAACGCTAATAATAATTGGCATTGCTTAAATCTTGAAAAAGGAAGTTGCTTCAATCTTAGAAAGCATAAGAAAAAGTACTCACTAGTCACTACTCTTTTAATTGTTCAAATATTTATGGAATAGTACTTTGTTTTTTAATCATTTTAAGTATAATTAAAGTTTACATCTCTTCCCAAAAATTAGTTAAGATTTAGGAAGAGTCCCACACTGAATCCTAAATTAATGAACAAATGACCAAGGCATGCTAAAAAAATGAATCCTAAAAAGAGTAAAGGTGTTATTTGCTTAATGATTAATTTTTTGCTGCAAGTTGAGCAATTATATAGTTAAAACTTATGATTATCTTTAGAGTTAAATTTTTCTCATCTGTCCTAAAAAAAAAATGTCAAGCTATTGTTTGATTGATATCCTCGTGGGCATGAATACAATAACTATACTAAATATTTTTATTGAAAAAAAAAAAAAAGATTCAATACATGTGCAAGGCTGCAAGCAGTTGATGGTTCATCATCATCGTTATCATTTTTGTTCTTGCTTAGATTTTTTTTATTGCTTTCAATAACTGAGAAGTCAAGAAAGAAGATGAATCCAATTCATAACTTCAATTTTACGATATTTACAACCTAATCCACTAGATTATAAAAAGAGTTCTTCTTGCTCATGCTAGATTTTGATGCATATGCATGTGTCTCGTATAGCACATGCTAGATTAAATTGTACGGTGAATGATAATTTTCAGAATTTCAACGACCTCAATCAGTACTTACCAGAAATGGAAATGGAGAAGGTCCCATGATTTGGAATTGGCAAAGCCTTGGCCGCAAATTGAAAAAAGGAAAAAATATATATATATAAATATCAATCTCCGCCCACTCTAACTTTGTTTGGATTCTCATATCATTTAATTCCATCCATATATTACTAGTTCTTCCGACTCAAGATCATGTTATGTTTGGAGTTAAATTTTCTCTTATAATGAATAACAATTCATGACTATGCCTCTACTTGTCAATGATATCCCTAAAATTCACAATTTTTTTTAGCTTAATCCCTTCTAGAACGACTTGATTACAACACCTATTATCAACTATTATAATATATCATTATCAGCTATTATAATTATCGTCCAACAACAACTATTATTATTATTATATTTTTTTTTATCAAGTATAAATTTTGAAAAAAAGGGTGAGGGTAGGTATTGAACCGAAGACATTATAGTGCATGTGAGAACGTTTAACCATTTTATCAAGTATGCGTGGACTTATTATTTTATATAATGATGGTGGAAGGTAAGGACATTAAATTCAAAACTATGCACCACCTGAGGATCGAACTTGAAACCTTTTTATTCCTAAAGTCTCAGCTTAGAACAATTTAGCTAAGCTTCATTGGCCTAAAATTCACATTTTTCATGTTGCTAGTACTTGGGGCTTTACATTTATTGACCAATTGTTAACTTGCCTATGATAATGGAGATTCATGGATACATTTTTGTTTATGCAAGTATGGGGTATGTTATCTGAGGAAATAATTGAATAGTTTTTTTTTTTTCTTTTTAAGAGTATATTATGGTGTAAAATTCAAATTTGTTATTGTCAATTTGTGAAATTTATTTTATTTAATTTAAAAAAGAATAATTATGCATTTGTCCTTATATAGTCCATTATTAATGCATTTATTAATAAAAACATAAAAAGTAATTTATATTTGCATTTTGTAGGTGACACTAATTTAATATATTAAGAATTTGAATGTAATATTTTTACTATAAAATATTTTTATATAAAAATCTAATAAAATTTTATATCAGTTTGCATTGGCTAATGGATAGACTTTATATATACTCAAGTGGCTTACTCTTTTGTAGAGATGGTAATGTTTGATATTAATATCATGTGATCATAAGACATTTTACACACAATACTTGACTTTTACATGAATTAAAGTGAAAGGTAATGGAGCTCAAGTTGCTTAATATATATTTTTTTAATGTATTTCAACTACACTTTAGCCAGAACTAATACATCTTAGCATAACTTATAATAAATTAAGGGGTAAATTAAAAAAATTTATGATGTTTAGCGCTTTTTGTTCTTTTTAATTTTGACAATATTGTTCATCAACTTTTTAATTTTTGCAATTCCATGCATTAGTTAGAAATTTTATTAAACTTTACTGACGTGACCACTAGAAAAATCTGAGTCGATCAACGTAAGCGCCACATCAAAATGCACCGTTTTGACTATTTGTAAAAAAAATACACGACCTTTGACATTTTTTGCAATTTAAACATGATCAATTAATTTTAATAAATTGATACATAATTTTTTTATTTTTTATATAATTTATATTTTTCAATTGATGCATGTGAAACAAATATTTAATTAATGAAAATTCAAAATTAATTTTTTTAATTAAATAAAATATAAATTTTATTACTTATTTTTATATAATTAACATTTAATTGATACATTCAAATTGATATGTATTTATTTATTTTAAATTAGATTATTATTTTGAAATAATTAAAATATTAAAATATTTAATTTAATCAAATTTTATTTTATTATTTAAGTTGATCTACATATTAAGTAAATTTTATAATCAAATTATATATAAAATAATTAATGATGTATATATTTTTGTTAAAATTAAATCTTAATTTTTTTTATTGATATAACTAAATACATATCAATTTGAATGTATCAATTAAGTGTTAATTAAATAAAAATAAGCAATAAATTTATATTTTATTTAATTAGAAAATTTAATTTTGAATTCTCATTACTTAAATGTTTGCTTTACATGCATCAATTGAAAAATATATATAAATTAAAGAAATAAAAAAATTATGTATCAATTTGTCAAAATTAATAGGTTGTATTTAAATTGTAAACAATGTCAAAGGTCATGTATGTTTTTACAAATAGTCAAAACGGTATATTTTGATGTGGCACTTACATGGATCAATTCAAATTTTTCCTGTGGTCATGTCAGCAAAATTTCATCGGATTTTCTATTGATGCATGGAATTGCAAAAATTAAAAAGTTAATAAATAACATTACGAAAAATTAAAAAAATATGTTAAAATTGACAAAAACGCTAAAAGTCATAATTTTTTTTAATTTACACTAAATTAATCTCTAGCTAAGTTTGAAAAATATACTCTTAAACCGTACATATTTTTTTTATAAATGATTATGATGATGATGATAATATAGAAATTTAAATAATAAATTAAAAAATGTACATCCTGATTTGAAAGATATTATATATTAAAGAAAAGTATACATATAAGTTAAAAATAATGGAAGGGCCCAAGTAGCCATTCGTCATGCAAGTGCAAGCTGCAATGATAAAGAGTAGTCATCACCAAATTTAGAAAATACATAAACATTACCAAACCTAGGCACCCAATGGACGGTTCTTATTGCATTGAGCAGAAGCTCCATGATGTCGGCTTTGCCTTCACTAGCCAACATGCTGCAGCTCTATCGCAAACAACACTGCCAGTCATGATCAAGTGGTAAGATCATGTGCCACTACTACCAAGTGTATATACATATCATTATATCATCAAAATATTTTTTCTCAAAAGAATAATGATATAAAATATAGAGCAACATTTATGGACCGTCAAAGATTTTTTCGGATGTGACCCACACTAACAAATTAGTTGGCGCCATAGAGCAACATTAAGAAAATGAAGTGACCTTGTATACCAATTTGTAAAATATCATTTAATCACCATTCATCTTGACTTGACAATCTGCATATACACTTTCAAATGATGGGATGGTTCTTTTAATATATATATATATATATATATTTATTACATAAATGATTATTTAAGGCAGTGACTATAAAAAATTCTCGGCCGTACATTTGTGGCCTATAATAAATTAATGAGAAGCGCAATAAATATAAATTATTTTTATTTTTCGATGTATTTGTTTTATTTTTTTCTTGAAATAATTTATTTTGTATATTTTATGATTTTTTTAGGAATAAGGTACAAATTGGATCTTCAATTTTTTCCCCAAAGTTCATGTTTGATTTTAATATTTTTTTTGTCCTAATTATACCTTAATCTTTGAAAATTATATTATATTAAACCCTTCTTCAGCAATTAAGTCCTAAAAGTAAAAAAAAATTTAATTTTAACGTTAATTAATAAAAATTAGCTCAAATAACAATGTAAATTAATGAAATTACTTTCAAAACAAATATTTATGAAATTTTTATATTTCTAAAAAAAAAATTTAAATTTATAGAAATATATTTTTTAAAAAATTTGAAAAAGTTTTAAAAAAATTTTGGTAGATCTAAAAATTTTTAAAAATTTAAAAATTTCAGAATCAAGCAATATACATTTAGGAAAAAAAGAATTAAAATTTTTATACACACATAATAATTTTTTAAAAATTTTTAAATTTATAGAAAATTTTAAAATCTTAAAAAAATATTGAGTGTATAGAAAAGTTTGAACTCTTTTTTTATTAAATGTATATGACTTGATTGTAAAATTTTTAAATTTTTAAAAAATTTTAGATGTATAAAAATGATTTTAAACTTTTTTTAAAAAAATTTCAAAAAATATTAAAAATGGTTTTTATAAACTTAAAAATTTAAAAACCTTCACAAAAATATATTTTGAAAGTAATTTCATCAATTTGCATTGGTATTCGAGCTAATTTTTATTAATTCATGGTAAAACGAAACATTCCTTTGATTTTTAAGACTTACTTGCAATAATTCTTTTAAAAGAGTCCAATATGATTCAATTTTTAAAAATTAAAGTCCAATTAGGATAAAAAAATATTAAAGTCAAATATGAACTTCAGGGTAAAGTTTTGAGTATCCAATTTGTATCTTATTTTATTTTATAATCTATGGTAAGTTTGTCCTTTTTTGTAGGAATTATTTTAAGTTAATAAAATAGAGAAAAATCTGCTTGCTGGATGAATCGACAAAAATCTACTTGCCGGATGAATGGACAAATTCATCGTTAGATAAGAACGAAAAATATTTTATTTTATTTTATTTTTTTTGAAGCAAAGTAAAAGTTCATTAATTAAACAAGGATATACAAGGAAGAGAGCAAGATTTTACAAATATTGATAGAATTACAACCACTAATCTTGCTCTTATAAAACACAACATGAAAAAGAAAAAAAAGAGAACTGCAGAAAGAAAGAAGAGTGGGTGTAGCAAACCCACTTGATCATATGGACAGAAAGCCTTTAATGTTAGATAACTCCATTCAGTATTCTGCCCACGCAAGAGAGCACCTTCTTCCTCTTCTTCATAAGCACCACACAAAGCACATCTTCTTTGTATATGGAGAAGACTCTCATAGAGAGAGGGCAAAAGTTGCATAGAAGCAAAGCAAAAGAGGGAAAACTCCCTACTTGAAAAATATTTTATTTTGTTTGTTAGATTTAATCCTTGTTTTTTTTTTCAAATGAACCATGATGGAATTTCTAGCATTTGTAAATTATGAGGATCTTTAATACCAAATTTAATAATCAAACAGATATCATATTTAAACAATTAGATGCTAAATAATTGGTCTTCCAAAATTTTATAAATTTAATGGTTGAAGTGTAAGCATATAATAATTTTTTTTTTTATTATATGTGTTGCATTCAACTCTTAAATAAGCGATAAATATTGTCCTCTTTTATAGCTAATAGTTCAGGTGATGAACATTGTAAGGTAAGATTATGGGTTCGATCCCTCTCCCCTTTGACTTCCCAGTTGTTAGAAAAAAATAAGGGATAAATATTCAAATAGTTGTAAAAAATATTTTAATTATTTATTTCTTGATCAAATATTGTAATACACTCAAAATATATAATATAGTATCTAATTATTTTTGTGGGAAAATGGAATCTTTAGAGATATTGTCAATTGAAAATATTAGTTGTAGTTTCTCTTTTTGATTTTTTCAGTTCCTTAAGTCATGGGATTATATATTTCTTTCCTTAGTTTATTTCCAAAGATAGAATTGCAAATTGATATAAGTTGTAAACTTGATGGTGAATGAGATACTTGAAAAAGCATATATTTCTTCTTTTTTTTGGTTTTATGGTATCAGAGCCGGCCTTTCCACCGGTTTAAGTATCATAGGCAACCAGTGCTAACTGAATGGCAAACTTTATACCATCTACAGTGGAATTATCTGTGAGCTCGATTGTCTCCAACCCTCAATTACCTAGTTACTCTGAAAATCCCTTATTCCAAATCACTTCACACAAAACTGAATGGGAGTAATTTCAGAGAGTGGTATCAATCGGTCTTACTTGTGATAAATGGCAGAGGAAAATGGGATATTTGACAGGAGCAAATGCAATGCCACCATTAGAGTCTGCCAAATATGATGCGTGGGAAGCCGAAAATTCAATTGTAATGGCCTGGTTAATTAACTCAATGGATTAGAAAATTGGACGCTTGTACCTGTTTTACCAAACTGCAAAAGAAATATAGAATGCAGTGAAAGAGATGTATTCGAATCTTGAGAATATATCACAAAGTTTTGAAGTTCGTTCCAAGATTCGAAATACCCGACAAAATACATCATCCGTCACAGAATATTTTAATAGTCTATCAGAATTGTGGCAGGAAATTGATTTGTTTCGTAATGTCACTTAGAAATGCCCTGATGATGGAGTATTGTATAGCAAAATGCAAGAAGAAGACCGGATATTTAATTTTTTTATAAGGCCTAAATCAATATCTTGATGATGTTCGAGGGTGTATACTCGGCCTGAAGCCTCTACCCACATTAATGGAGGCTTTTGCTGAAGTTCGACATGAAGAGACAAGGAGAAAAGTTATGTCCTTGCCATCACAAAGTGCAATAATAGAGACAGTAGCCCAGGGATCTGGTTTAGCTACAAATTGAAGTGAGGGAAAAGATTTGAGGGGAGCTTCTGGAAAAGATAAACGGTTGTGGTATGAGCACTGTAAGAAGCCATATCATACTAAGGATACATGCTGGGATATCCATGGAAAACCTCTAGACTAGAAGTCTTGAAGTCAAAGAAGGAAAAATGCTTATGTGATTGAAATAACCACGGGTTCTACTCCTCAACCATTCACAGCTGAACAAATGGAGGTTCTTCAAAAATTGATGAATTCTTCATTAATTACGAAGTTATCCAAATCTGCCCCATCAGATTCTATAGGTTTTATAACCTTAACAACTCACAAAGGATTTGTCATCGGGGAGGACAATTGGGAATGCTAAGGAGCGAAATGGTCACTATTACCTATCTTATGTGGGTTCTTCTGTGAGTCCTAAGTCATATGATGGTCTTTCTTTGTCTTCTGATTCCAATGTTCAATTGTGGCACAAGAGGTCGGGTCATCCAAGTTTCTCTTATTTAAAACATTTGTATCCTCATTTTTTCATTAATAAAGATCCTTTGTCATTTCAATATGATTATTGTATTCTTGCCAAACAAACCCGTGCTTTTTATCCTCCTCACACGTATAAACCTTCTAATACATTCTATTTAATTCATAGTGATGTGTAGGGACCATCATGAGTACTAAGTTTAACTAGGGAACGATGGTTTGTTACTTTTATTGATGATCATACATGGGTATGTTGGGTCTACTTGATGAAAGAAAAATCAGAAGTGACTAAAATTTTTAGACAGTTATAAAGTTGTGACAAATGTAAATCATCCATACATATTCTTTAAACAGACAATGGTAGAAAGTACTTCTCTCATGAACTAAATGAGTATCTTCAAGAAAATTGAATACTTCATCAAAGTTCATATGCATATACCCCTCAATAAAATGGTATTGCTGAAAGAAAAAACTGTCATTTATTGGAAGTTGCCAGATCAATTATGTTTGCTAGTCATGTTCCAAACAGTTTTTGGGGTAAAGCATGTTCCCTCTAAAATTCTGAAATACCAAACTCCCCTTAGTAAGTTATTGTCTATTGATGAATATGAAAAGCTTCATGTTTTGAGCACTCAATAGGGTAGAATTAGGATCATTTTACTTGCATTTTTAGTTATTTGTAAGGATTTTATGTTTGCTTTAGTATTTTAGTTAAGTTTTATAGCTTTTGACCCTCATGATGCATTGGAGAGTTTGGAGGAGCTGTTCAAGTGAAGTGCATGGTTGGCAAGTTAAAACAAGTCAAATTCATGAAGAAAAATTAAGTTCGAAGGTGAAGAAATGTTATGCAGCCCTGCCTGTGCTGAGGCAAAGACGCACAGCCGTGTGCCCTAATGCACACAACCATGCCTGGGATGCTGCAAAGGACGCATAGCAGTGTAAGTTGGGTGGACATAGCTATGTGTCAGTAATAGAAATTTGAATTTTGAATTTTGAAAGCTGCTCATTCTTTAGGATAGCAAAATCTTCTGTTATGGTTTGAATCACAGTTGGGAATTTGTTTTAAAAAGGGTGCAGAGCCATCTATTGAACATAATTCAATTCTCTTAGTTTTAGTTTTCATCATTTTCTAAGAATCAAAGCTAGAACTCTATAGTTTTCATTATTGATTAAGAGTAGTTGATATTGAAGGTTTGAGGACTGAAGGCTTCCATTTTCACTGGTTTTCTTATTCTATTTTATTTATCATTTCAATTTTAATTCAGTAATAATGATTTTATTTTCTCCTTGTTCATAATCTCCTCTTCTACTTAATATATGTGGCTAGATCTTCTAGTTAGGGTTCTTAATTCAATTCAATCATGTAATTATTAAAATTAAACCTAAGTTAATAAACATAGTTCATTAGTTGTTGCTTTGCTTAATGTCTTCAATGAATTGGGCACCCTTTGTTTGAATCTAGACAATGAGACTTGACTGAGAGATCAGTTTCATTGAGAAAAAGGAATAACCTGTTAATTGTCTATTTAGTTGAGAGACACTTAGATAGTTAACAATATTAAAAAGTTGAGCTTTAAATTGAATATAATGAACACTTAATTAATGAGAACTGTAAAATTAAGTACTAGTTATATTCAGTTAATCATAGGTTAGTCTGAGAGGAAGATCTATGATTCTTAAGAGTGCTTACATAATGAACTATGGTTTAAATTGACTTAAAGATTAATTACATCTTTGGAAACATTGAATTGAGTTAAGAGCCCCAGCATTTTCTTGGATTGTGATTTTTACATTAGCTTTAATTTGTTTAGTCTACTTATTTCAAAAACTATTTTCGATGTCTAAACAAACAAACACTTTAAGTAATATAATATTCGATTTTCCAATCTCTGTGGGACGAACTTTATTTATTACTTGAACGATTCCGTATGCTTGCGGATTTCGCACACTATCTATTTTTTTTTATCATCTCGTATTTATAATTCTCTTAAACCTCAAGTGTTTGGGTGTGTGGTATTTGTTTATAATATTCAATCCAATCATGGTAAGTTGGATCTAAAAGCCCTTAAATATGTCTTTCTTGGTTATTCCCCCACACAAAAGGGTTATAAGTGTTATCATCCTCTTACAAAAAGTTTCTTAATCTCTTATGATGTTTCCTTTATAGAAGATCAAAATTTCTACTCCTAAGTTTCTCTCCAGAGGGAGAATGATACTCAAGGAGATAAACACTGGGATCCTTTTTCTACCACTACTGCACTTTTTTCTTTGACCACTTCATTTCTTCTTTCTCAATCAAAGTCCCAAAATTATAATGACCTTGGTCGAGGGGGAGAGCCTAACATTGCAGACCCAAATCCAATTTTAGTGTATTTTAGGAGACCACATGATATAATGTAAACTTAAGGGTCTAAACAAATGGCAGATCCTAGTACTGCAAATAATCAAAAGGAGGACAATAGAGGTAATCAAGAAGAGGAGAAGACATGTTATGAGAGTGAAGAGCCTACAAATAACCTTGACCTTCTAATTATCATGAGATAAGGGGTAAGATCTAGTATCAAAAATTTTAAATATCCTATCTCAGATTATGTTGCATACTCTAAATTGTCAGGGAATTTCAAAGCTTTTATTGCCAAGATTGATAAGATATAAATCCCTAAAAACATTCATGAGGCACTTCAAGATCTAAATTGGAAGAAAGCTGTGCTAGAAGAAATGAAGGCATTAAATGAAAATGATACTTGGAAGATGGTACAAGCCTGAAGGAAATAGAGTTGTTGGTAGTAGATGGGTATTTATAGTGATGTACAAACCTGATGGCACTATAGACCAATACAAAGCAAAAATGGTAGCATAAGGTTTCACTCAAACCTACAGAATTGATTATAAAGAAATGTTCACACCAGTTGCCAAATTAAACTCAATCAGAGTTTTATTATCTATTATTGCTAACATAGACTAAAAACTACACCAACTAGATGTTAAGAATGCTTTCCTCAATGGCACATTAGAAGAAGAGGTGTATATGAGGGCCCCTCTAGGATTTGAAGTAGAGGAAGGATCAAATAAGGTATGTAGACTAAACAAGTCCCTTTATGGCCTAAAACAATCTCTTAGGGCTTGTTTTACAAGATTTAGCATTGTGATGAAGTCTCTTGGGAATAATCAAGGGCATGCAGATCACACCTTGTTTGTGAAGAAGAATAAGTCAGGAAAATAGGCAATACTCATTGTGTTTGTAGATGATATGGTTATCACATGTAATGATGAATCAGTGATTAAGAATCTAAAAAAGAGACTTCAAGGTGAATTTATGATGAAAGATCTTGGAGAACTTAAGTACTTTCATAGAATGGAGGTTGCAAGAAGTCGTAAAGGAATCTTCATTTCTCAAAGAAAGTACGTACTTGACTTGTTGAAGGAAATAGGAAAACTTGGGTACAAACCATCTAGCATACCCTTCAAACGTTATTGGAAGCACAAGATATCAGAAAGTGATCCACCGATAAATAGGGAGAGCTTTCAATATTTAGTTGGAAAACTCATTTACTTATCACTCACAAGACTTGATATTACCTTTAGTGTGAGCAAAGTAAGTCAATTCATGCATGCTCCTATAAAAAGGCATATGGAGGCAGCAAGAAGCAGTCTGTGGTTGCTCGAAGTAGTGTAGAAGCTGAGTATAGGGCTATAACTCAAGGAACATGTGAACTTATTTGGATTCAAAGGTTGTTCAGATTTAAACATGCTAATAATAGGACTTATGAAGTTATTTAGTGATAGCAAATATGCTACCAGCGTGGTTCATAATTCAGTTCAACATGATCGAATAAAGCATATGAGGATTGATAGGAATTTCATAAAAAATGAGATAGAAAATGGCAATATTGCATTGTCATATACTCCTACCAAGTCTCAGGAAGATGATATTCTGACAAAAGCTCTTCAAAAATCAAGTTTCAATCTTTGTGTTAGCAAGCTGGGAATGATTGATATCTATTCACCAGCTTAAAGGGAAGTGCGGGCAAATGGGATCTTTAAAGATCTTGTCATTTGTAAATATTAGCCATAATTTCTTTTTCTAATTTTTTTAGTTCCTTAACTCATGGGATTATATATTTCTTTCCTTAGTTTATTTTCAAAGATAGAATTGTAAATTGATATAAGTTGTAAATTTAATGGTGAATGAGATACCTGAAAAAGCATATTTCTTCTTTTTAAAAATAAATATTAGAAAATGCAATTATATTAAATCATAACTCAATAGAGTATTTTATGCAATAGCAAATTCACCTTTTCGAAAAGATGATTGTGCATAGTCTTCATAGCTACTTCATATCCAATATACTGGACAACCACTCATAAAGCGAATACTACGCCAACTGATCTTCACTTACAAGCCAAATTTGGTTTTTCTAATTGAAACGAAGCAGAAGCAAAACACTATGGAAAAGCTACGTTCCAAACTCCACTTCAGTAATGGAATCTATATCGATTCAATTGGAAGATATGGTGGCCTAGCTTTATGGTGGGATGATGAATGGGGAGTCTAAATTAAAGATATGTCTCAGCACTATATAGATGCTTTAATAACTACGAATGAAATGTAGCATTTTACGGGGGTTTATGGTGATCCACGTAGAGAGTTCAAACAGGAGGTATGGACTGAAATTAGAGCTTTGAATCTCCAATTGAAGATCCCTTGAGTCCTTATTGGGGACTTTAATGCCTGCTTGTATTTCCATAAGAAAAAAGGGGGGTCGTTTCTATCTCAATCCTAATTGCAGCCATTTAGAGATTTAATTAAAGAATGTGACCTCCTTGATTTGGGTTTCAAAGGAAATCCTTTTACTTGGCATAATAAGCAAACTGGTGAGAATAACATCCAAGCTCGATTGGATCAGGCATTATGCAACTTTGAGTTGAGGCTTAAATTTGAGTTCACACAAGTCATTTATGAGTCATTTACAGGATCAGATCATCGCCTGTTTATCCTGACCCTAGATTCAAAAAATGTAATCAAGAGAAAGAGCTTTAAGTATGAAGCTAAATGGGATCTTGATAAAGAATGGAGAGATCTTATTGAGCAATGTTGGGTTAGGCCTACAGTCCCCTCTCATGGGCAAACAACCATTGAGAAAAAATTACTTATGCTCAAACCAAAATTGAAGAAATGGTCCGTGCTAGAGGAGGTAACTACCAAAAAAAACTCTCTATTCTAAAATCTTAATTGGATAAAATAATGTCTAGTGATTTTGATAACATCCAAAAAGAGGAGGAGATTCGCCTCAGATATGAGATTAATAAGCTTTATGCTCAGGAAGAAATTAATTGGATTCAACGATCCCATGTCTAATGGTTGCAAGAGGGTGATAGGAACACTAAGTTTTTTTCACTCATATATTGTTCAAAGATGCCACCATAAACAGATAACTAGAATCCAAGACCAATCGGGCAGATGGCTTTATGAAGAAGATCAAATTAAGAAAGAGGCCATAGTATATTTCAGTAATATCTACAGATGTGCTACTCCTTCCCTATCAAGACAAACTTTGGGATCTATCCCTCCTCTAGTTACAGAGCAGATGAATATAGAGCTAACCAAAGAAGTCAACAGAGAAGAAATAGTGAATGCAGTCTTCTTCACGTGGAAATATAAGGCCCCTAGCCCTTATGGGTTTCCAGGTGCATTCTTTCATAATCATTGGGGATTATTTCAAAAGGATATGGAGGAAATGGTACAAATTTTCTTTGCTACCTCTCGGCTACCAGATAAGCTCAACTTCACCTCCATCGTGCTAGTCCTAAAGAATAAGAACCCAAGATCTTTTAGTGACTATAGGCCTATCAGTTATTGTAACTTCCTCTACAAAGTTATTTCTAAAATCCTAGCGAACTGTCTACGAATTTGGCTTCCTAACCTCATTACTGAGGGCCCAAATGCTTTTGTAAAAGGCTGGAGGATTCAGGATAATATTATCCTGAACTATGAGGTTATGCATGCTCTCAAGAATAAGTTTAAAGGGAAATGAGGCTATTTTGCTCTGATGCTGGACTTTGAAAAAGCTTTTGATAGTGTGAGTTGGCATTTTCTTAAATCAGTTATGGAGCGGATAGGTTTTAATGGGAAATGGATTGGTTGGATATGGTAATGAATCACAATAGTCAAATATTCGGTCTTTATCAATGGCAGTTAAATAAGCTTCTTTACTCCTTATAGAGGATTACGCCAAAGAGACTCCCATGTCTCTATACTTGCTCATCTGAGTTGCGTATGCTCTTTCTCACTCTCTAATCAAAAGCCGTTCTCAAGGTAAACTCAAAGGTATCAAGCTCTCTAGACACAATCCAACTCTAAGTCACTCTTTTTTTGGCAGACGACTCTATTGTCTTTGGAGAGGCTAACATTGTTGAGTCAGCAATAATAAAAAATATCCTCTATTATTTCCTTGATGAATTTGGTTTGACATTGCATCTGCAGAAATCTGAGCTATTTTTTAGCAACAATGTTATCAGTGAAATCGAAAATGACATTTCTATATTTTTTTCAGATATCAAAATCAAAATATGCTTCAAGGTACCTTAGCATGCCCCTAGATTGGTCTAAATCTCGAAGAATGTTAAGCAACTATCTCATTGAGCGTGCTAGATCGAAAACTTTTTCTTGGAAGTGCAGGTTCCTCACTGAGGCAGGAAGAGAAGTTCTAATCAGATCAGTAATTCAATCCCTTCCTGCATACATAATGTCAGTCTTCCGTTTACCTATATGTGTGTTGAATGAGGTGGAAAGGCTTATTCGAAATTCCTTATGGTCCCAAAAACATATATGATCAGAAAATCCATTGGATGAATTGGTCGGATCTTACTGTTTCCAAAGGCAGAGGAGGTATGGGGTTCCATGAGCTCCAAATATCCAATAAAGTAATGTTTGGCAAACTCAGGTGGAAATTTATCAGGCACCCAAACTCTTTAAGTGCAAAGGTATTGAAAGGAATCTATTTTCCTCACTCATATTTTCTTTCAGCTAAGCAAGGCTTAAGGCCTTCATGGTTATGGTGTAGCCTGCTGCATGGTTGGAAAGTTATCTTGAAAGAAGTCAGGTAGAATGTTCTTTCAGGATCAGTTATAAATCCTTAGGCAGACCCATTGGTGCCTCTTCTGTCAGATTTTAAAATTCAATCTCAGAAAACCATTAGATACTAACATTCACTAGGTTAGAGAGCTTGTTGATTGGCAGAATTGTCATTGGAAAATTAATCTGCTTTGGAGGTTGTTTGGTAAAAAAGAGTGCAAGGCTATTCTTTGTATTCCCATTCAATCCTCCAATCTAAGAGGGTGTGATTTCCTAGTTTGGCACTTCGAGAAGTTCGACATTTATTCAGTGAAATCAGCATACAACCTCCTCAAAAGTAATCAAGTTCATCCTTCTTTCTCTTCTAATTCTAATTCTCAATGCTGGAAACAAATTTGGTCTTTTCAAGCCCCTGCGTAGAGGATCCCAAATTAATCTAACCTGCTCTAGGTGTTTCCAATCTATTGAATCATTAGAGCATATGCTATTTCTTTGTGATCACTCGAAGCTCATTTGGTTTGCAAGTCCTGTTGGTTATTCGCCAAGCCCTTTAGGCTTTAGCTCTTTTGCTAACTAGTGGTCTGAAATTTTTCAAATGCTGAATGAAAATGGCCAACTGGATACTCTTAGTCTTATTGCAGGTACTTGTTAGTTCATATGGAAAGCTAGAAATAACTATCTTTTCAATGGAAAAAGGGACGATCCAAATTGATAGTTGAAAGGATCACTATCCATGAAGTCTTCCAATTCTCCTCATATTAACAGCTTAAACCAGTGCCCAACAACTGTTAATTATGCAAATTGGCAAGCTCCTTCGGAAGATGTTTTGAAAATTAATTGTGATGCCTCTTTTATGTCCAACAGGCACAATTGTAGGACTGCTTTTGTTTGCTGGAACTCTGCTGGGTAGGTTGTCCATCTCGGCTCTCTCAAGGCTCATAGTCACTTTGCCCTCCAAGCTGAACTGATGGCATTGCGGGAAAGCCTAAAATTCTCCCTTAACTATCTTGGTCAGCATTTCTTGGTGGAGTCAGACTGTCAACATGCTATTCTCTGTTGTCTCTATCCTTCTCAGAAAGTCCCATGGGAAGCTTTTGCTCTAGTTGAAGATATCAAGTAGGTCTTAGCCTCCAACTCAAGACTTCAAATTCAATTCATTCCTATATCAACAAATAGAGTTGCAGATTGGCTATCTAAATGCCATGATAGTCATTGTTTCAGTGTCCATCCTCAATTGCAAGCTTTGTTGTATTCTGATCAACTATGTAATTGCTAGCTTCTTTTATATAGTTTTTATTATTGGAAAAAAAAAATCCAGTATACAAAACCATGGACAATGGGACCGGTCCACCATAACCATGGACATGAATTTGGTGGAAGGTAAGGATCACACAAGACCGTTAATTTATATAAATATATATATATGATTTTTCTAATTGTCCCAACCAATGGCAGTGATAAGTGATAAGAAGGAGGCAGCACCAACAAAGAAAGAAAAAATCAAATCAAATCAAATATACCAAACCAATTGCTAAATGCAATACAAACAACGAAGTAGGTGACAAATATTTCACATGGCTTGCCACTCAATTATGAACCCTTTAAATCCCCTAGTGTTCTGTGGGATGATTGGCTTTTTTATTCCTATGCTCTTCTTGTCCACATTTACTGGATTGAAGAGATATTAGGTAGCTTGCTAACTCTGGCTCTTGAATTTTAATTCTTTTGAATATAAAGATTTGCCAAGTACCAACGTCCACAAGTTCCAAAATGTGTACTACGGTACTAGTAACTAGCTACATTCTATTCTATTCATTTGTTCCATGGTCATTATCATACCAAAGAAAAATAATTTAGTAAAGGTTATGATAGTGATCATTCCTATCGGATGCCCCCTTAATCTTCATTCTTTTTCATACATATCTATAAGTCGGAAATGTTTTCAAAACTTTGATAAAAAAAAAAAAAAGACATGTTTCCAAAACTTTAAATGCATGAAAGGGCCGTTTTATAGGGTTCTTGGCCTTTAATTGCTCTAATTTAAAGAATTTTCTCATTATCTATTTATTGAAGTGATAAAAAAATTAATTTGATTTTTAAAAAATAAAATTTTAAATTCAAATTTTACATGTAAAGAAACAGGTGATGAAAATTCATACAAATATCGAAAATCAAGAACATCAAATAAAAAGATCATATAAATGAATATCATAATGATGGAAATTGAATTTTAAATAAATGATTTAATCTTATCTTCCATAGGTTTTAAATACAATATAAAAAAGGAAAAAAAATTAGTTCCACTTGTTTATAACTCTAGCATGCTATTTTTTTTTCTCCTAAGTAGCTTAAGTGGTAAAAGATGTGAACACTTAGTTATAGAGAGTAAGATTCAAACTCTTGTTCTCTTTACTATTCCCCTTATGAGAATTAAACCACTTTAATTCCATGGTTGACAAAAAAATAAAAAATAAAAAAAGCTATCTTTTCTTCCCTATTTTGAAAATTGAAACATAATTTCGATATATATATATATATATAGTCAACTTGATTGCTTCGTGTAGCGACAAAAAGTTCTACTTTCGTGTGTTTTATTTTAAGGTGTGGAGTTCTGTTTTTTTTTTCCTCTCCACAGATCCTAATTTACCAACAAAAGAAGAAACGCGATGGGGTTCATTTTGAAGAAAAAAGGACTTAAATTTGGACCTTTCCCTCTCTAGTCTCTAGTATATTAGGGGGTAAAAAAATGGATTGCTAGTCACAAGTGCCAAATTTTACCGGCCTACCTTGATTAAATAATTGGTCTTCTAAAATACATTGATTAAAAAATTTTTTTGTCAATTCTATCGAAAATTCTAAATCAATGCGTAGAATTCAATACATGAATGATTGATCATGTAAAAGGCCATTTAAATGAGTTGCATAATTGAGGTTTTGAATCCTAAGCCCCAGTATCTATTGGATCTCTAGAAGCTCAGTTTCCATATAACTTGACAGCTATCACCTTCCACAAGTGGCAGGAAACCATTGTTATTCTTATTACAGCCATCACATTCCACAAGTGACACAAACCATTGTTGTTCCTGAAAGTGAGCAAGTTTCATTGGCCTTTGGAAATTACAATAGCAGAAGCACAGCTTAAGCTAGTAAACTACCACAGGCTAGCATAATTTACTTTCTCCAAATCACGCAGCAACACCATTTGCAAGTTGTGTAACTCGGAAATAAAACCACATCAGTAACCTTAATTCCCATGTCATACATGGCAGAAACAAAAATCCTACGTAAGAACTCTGTTTTTTACACCAGTCCTTCCGAGCTAACAGAAGGTCACTGTTCCATACAGACCACAGCACATTCAATCATAAATAAGGAGCATGAACATGCATGCTTTAAGCCTAGAACTTCAATTGAATGCATAGACCAAGGTGGCCAAATGCATTTGATCTATGCCTAGAACTTCAAAGTATGCATTTGGTCTATGCCTAGAACTTCAAAGTATGCATTTGGCTGTCGGATTAAATTTCAGAGAGGAAAAATTCTCATCAATCCCTTTAAACCAATGCCGCCAGGAACACAATGCTGAAGGGTGAATAATGCAGAATTGACTCATATAACAGGTTCAACATGCCTTTCTTAATCAATTCAATAACCTCTGTAGGTTTCCACCATAAATTCAAGTCATTTTGAACCTTGTTCTCCAAATACCAGTTTAGGTATGAACCAATCGCACCTTACTAATTCTAACTGATTGCCCTAACCCTCATAAAACTAAAATGCAACATCATACATGTAAGGCTACACCATCATGCAAGGCAGCGAATAATCCAAAGACATTAGAAAGCCAATCCAACACCTTAAAGAAATTTGAAAATCTTCATCCAATACAAAAGATAAAGTTCTAAGATTGTGACCCATGCATTTAAACAATCTCTTGAAAGAAAAAGTAATAGCAGTTGTACTCGGCAAAAAAACACTAGGTTAAACTAAATAAGCATATATAAAAGGGACATCTAGGTGTTTGTTGCCCTGGTGTAAATCTGCTGGCTAGCATGGGAGGAGACCATCCTGATCAAACCTCTTGCCATCAACTCCCTTATTGCCCTCCTTGCAAGTGATCCATTGATCTGAAAGATGCATATAAAAAAATTACATGAGAAAAACAATCACAAATAATGAGAAGACATTCAAAAACTTTGAACTCGCATTCTTGAGATGTTACCCTCATGAATATACATTTAGAGACACAATGGCTGAGCAATAGACAGGAAATAATACACTCTAATTACTTTGAAGTTAATTATGTTTTGCGCAAACATGAATTGTACATTCAAATTTCAAAATGCTCAAGCAAATGTAAAATCAACTTAACTATTGGTCTATACAACAATTGCTACGTTAGTACTCAAATTTCATTTCTGAAATTCATATACTCCATGGAATTTAATTGTTGATACAGTGTAAGAGACCATCAACTAACTAAAAAAACTAGTAGTAGTAGTATAAGAGATTTAACACCAAAGTATAACATTTACAAGTAAATTAAGCCACATTCTCAATTGCAAAACAGAAACAAAATAAACAGAAAACAAATGTAAGTCCAAGCTGAAAGCAAAATTAATTCAATAGCCACAACTAAAAACAATTTATACAACTCAACAAACCTTTATAACAAAGACTATTTCATAACTGTGATTATGCATTTCTTAATGTCTAGCATGGGTTAATTTTAGCAAATCAAGCACACCAAATCAATAAAAATCTGATTTTTATGCAATACCCATCATTCTTTAATCATCATCTACAAAACTAACAATTAAAACCCACATGGGTATGCCAAAATATAACAGATTAAAAGGAGAAAATACAAATAAACTCTTACCCTCAAACGATCAGAGAGAATTGAAGGGGTGATAAGCTTATACTTAGGAGCCTCAGAGAGAAGCTTATCATAAGTAGCTGGATCAAACAACACCATGTTGTTAACCTTCTCCTTTTGCTTTCCTTTGCTCCACTTCTTCTTCTTCTGCTTCCCTCCTCCAGATTTTGCCGGTTTCGATGATGGTGGTGGTGCCTTATCCTTCTTTGGTGCCTACAAAAATTTTTTTAAAAAAAAAAACCATTAATCAAAATTCAATCTTTAAGAGATATGTTAACACACAGCAGAAATATTGATTTGAAACATACCATTGGATCTGAAACGAAGTGGCTGCGCTCTGATGAGGAATGTGAGGCACAACTACAATGCCAGGACACTTTAGTATTGCTAGCAAACTAGGGTTTTTGCACCTCTGTAGCCTCGCAAGAAAAAGGCCAACCTCTTATGAATTTTTGGGTTATGTCAAAGCCCAAGCCCACACATCACAATTTTACATTTATTTATTAATGAGTTAATTACAAATATGGGCCAAGTCAACCACACTGTTTTCATTTGTGGTCTGAACTTTTTTTCTCTTTCACTGTTGTTTTCTTTGTTTTCATTTGTGTCATCATTTTGGTACATCTTTGAAAATTTTGGGTATACTTCAGTGTTTTCTGCCATTTTGTTTTTTTTATTATTATTATTTTTTATTTTTCTGTAAGTTTTTTTACATATTTATTATTTTTAAAGTCATATTTAATTTAAGTTTATTGTATGTATTTTATTTGATTTGTTTTTTTTAATAATTTAATTTTATATTCTAAATAACAATTTTTTTTTTAATTTTGAAACTTACTATTATTTAGAATATAAAAATTAAGCTAATTAAACAAAAAATTACTTATAGTCTTCAATAATTATTTTTTCATAATTATTTAAAATTTATAAATTAAACTAAGTAAACTAAAAATTATCCATAGCATTCAATAATTATTGTTTCAATAAAAACAACAAAAAAATTATGAAATATATCAAATAAATTATTATTTTTATTATTGATATTGATAAAAGTAAAAATTCTATTAATGGCCTTAATTTTATTATTAATAATAAAAAAACTGAAAAAACAACAAACACCAACAAAATCAACAAAAATCAACAAACATCAACAAAAATCATCAAACATCAACAACTGCAATTTTTTGTTGATTTTTGTTGTTTTAGTTGTTGTTTTCAATTGTTTTTGTTTATGTTTGTTGATTTTTGTTAAAAATAAACAAAATAATAACAAAAAAAATAAAAATTATGAAATATGTCAAAAAATTATAATTTTTATCATTAATACTAATAAAAGTAAAAATTTTATTTGTGGCCTTAATTTATTATTAATAATAATAAAATAATTTAAAAATCAATAAAAAAATCAACAAAAATATAAAAATCAACAACAATCAACAACTGTAAAATTTTGTTGATTTTTGTTGTTTTGTTGTTTCAGTTGTTGTTTTTAGTTTTGTTTTTGTTTTGGTTTGTTGATTTTTTTTTCGGCGTTTTTTTTTTTGTTGATATTACAAATACATCATAAGAATTGTAAACTTATTACATATTGATGATCAACAAGTATTAAATAATTTTTTTTAAAAAAAAAGTTGTTAGACATTTTGTTGACCATTTGCATGATCAAACTCCTAATTTTGATATTTGACAATTAATTTAAGTTGCTAATGATTTTATTCAAGTGTGTATAAGTTAGGACTCTATTGGAAGTCAAAATGGAGTATAAATATCAAAGAAAATCATCTCTGGACAGTGGTCTCAAGTATGGTCACGACCAGAATTGATAAGTATGCTTTTGGGCTAGTTCGACCTCAGAGATTTAAGGAGGCTTTTGACATCCTTAGAGACTTATAATGAAAAAGTGATCTTCTTGACATTTGAAGTAGACATCATAAGCTTTATGAATTGAGCTTACTTGTCAAAATCCGAGTTCATTTGGGATTGTAAATCTCTAGTCAAAGTCAGTATATGCAGCTTTCATTTTAGGTTGCACAACTCTTAGTACTTCAACAATATCTTGAGCTACAGAAGTCCAATTGAGGTGATTCAAAATGATATGGAAATATAAGACAAATATCTACAACTTTTATGAAGAAATTTTAGGCTTATTCGATCATCTTGAAGGGCTAAAGTCCCTCTCATGATCATCTCATGAGCTATCCCCTGTTAGTGTTCATTTTGAGCCATTTCAGCTGTTTTGGATAGGGACCCTCATGAGTGATGCTCACGATCATAAGTAGCTCATGAGCATCCTCCTGAAAGCTCAAAACGGGCATTTTTTACTAATTTTCAAAGGCAACGACTCTATTTTTTATCCTCACGAGCCAGGATTGCTTCCTCACGATCGTGAGCATCATTTTGACAGAAATTAGTCACTTTAAATATCCAAAATTTTGGAGACATAATTTTTGGCTCATAACAGCCATAATTTTGAGTTGTTTGTTTATATAAATAACTCCTAGAGCTCATTTGATGTTAAGACACTCGCTAATTACAATTCTCATTCTTAACATTCAAAAAGCTCTCAAATTATTTCAAATTTCATTCTATATATTTGTATAACTCTTGTGAGAGCTGGTGAGTGTTAGAATAGAGTATAACTCTATTCTAAAGGAGTTTGTTTAAGTGTTTAGCCATTAAAACACTTGGGAATTAGTTTTAGAGTGAGCTTAGAAACTCTTGTTTGTAAGGTTGTAAGAGTGAACCTTAAACTCTTGTGTAATCTCAATCTTGTGAATAAGATTGTGGGTGATTGAAAATCCTAACTTGGGGATAAGTTAGGTAGAGATGTAGGACTGTTGTTGAATCTGAACTCCTTAAATTCTTATGTTCATCATTCTTCCTTCTCAACATTCTTTTAATTTGTTGTTTAATTCGATTTAATTTCGTTTTTCACTTGATTGCCTTATTCACCCCCCCTCTAAGGCATTTTCATTTGGTATCAGAACTTGAATTCTAGGAACTTCATTGCAAGAATACAAGATCATGGGGAGTGAAAACATCTATTCTTTTAGACCATTTTTTGATGGAAGTGATTACCCTCATTAGAAGTTCAAAATGGAGCTTTATCTAGATTGTGATTCTATCAAACTTTGGGACATTGTCCGAAAAGGTTGGGAACCACCCAAAGCTACAATTGAAGGTATGATAATTGAAGTTCCAAGAGATGATTGGAGCACCATTCAACAAGAAGGGAATCAAAAAAATAAAAAGGCTATGATTACTCTAGTCTCTTCCATGTCAAGAGAGGAAGGAGGCAAACTTCAACATTACACTTCGGCCAAGGAAATGTGGGAAACCTTAGAAAATCATTATGAAGGCAATATTCAAGTAAGAAGCAAGAAGGTTCAACTGCACATGTATGAGTATGAACTCTTTAAGATGAAGCCTCAATAATCTATCACCAAAATGACAAACCGCCTCAATGCTCTTATCACCACCCTCAAGAAACTTGGTAAACATTTCATTAAGGAAGAAGTAAACAACAAGATTCTAAGAATCCAACCTAAGAAAGATTAGGAATCTCGAGTTACTTCAATTGAGAAAGCTCAAGATCTCTCTACTCTTTCAACCGATGTGCTTATTAGAAAGCTTCTTACCCATAAGCTTACAATAAAACAAAGAAGTGAAGAGCAAGAAGAGAAAGAAGAAAAGAAAAAGAGTATAGCATTAAAGGCTTCACAAGAAGAAAGTGAAAAAGAAAATATTGAAGACTCTAGTGATGAAGATGGTGATATTGCCATGCTCAGACAAAAATTCAAGAAGTTCTTGAAAAAGAAAAATTCTTCAAGAACAAGAGACTTCAACAAAAAGTATGAAGGAGATGGTAAGAAGAAATCCAAAGAAGTTACTTGCTATGAATGCAAGAAACCGGATCACATCCGAAGTGAGTGTCCCAAACTCAAATTCAAGAATAAGGGAGCAAAGGTTAGGAAGAAGGCCTTCAAAGCTACTTGGGATGACTCCTTCGAATCCGAGAAGGAAGAGGAACAACAAGAAGTGGCCAACCTTTGCTTTATGGCTCTTGAAGATGAAAATGAGGTACCATCCATTTCTAACTCTTCTTGTGATGATTATGAATTTAATGATAATGATGATGATGATGATGATGATGAGAGCTCTATTGTGAGTAAACTCTTACTTAAATGCAAAAGCTTACTTTCTAAGAAGAAGCATTATAAGCATAAGTTAACTGGTTTATCTAAGGAATTTGAAAACTTGAAAG